>ML412908.1:0-44586 GCA_005239525.1 Nicotiana knightiana | reverse complement strand
TATTTAAATTCATCCACAAACATCGAGTCTACCTTGCTCGCACCAAACTAGGCTAATAGCCTTACATGGGTCCATATTAACCACCTTCCTCTCATAATACGCAAGAACAACCATCATAGCCGGGACAACATCCCACAATCCACAATCAACTGGACCGAACACCTTCCTGGCATAAATTTTCAAACAAGCAATATTGCACTTCCTTATACTTGGTCCAAATATTTAATCTATTAAGTGACTACATGTCACACTTATACAATATTCTCGTGGTTACGCTCCCACGACCTTCCACACCAGGTAACAAGTCTGCACACATGCATCACCGACCACACTAATACTGCAAAACACATCAAGAACCCATGACCAGGGTACAAATCCTCTTTCCCCGAATATCGATCTGAGGTGACACTGAAGATAACACCATCTTACTCTGAACTTTCAAATCACTCTTTTTCTTGCTCATCTGAGCTCATGACATCCTTGTTAACACCGAACCGCAATCTAGATTCTTACTCCCAGTTACATACTGCTTACCGCACCTAACATGACAATATGAGATAGCGCAAGAATTCCATCATAACTTCTGAACCACTAATAGGGTGAACACTTCATCATATAGAAACCTTTTACTTACCTCAATTCAAGAGAACAATAAAAATACTCGAGGGAATTCTTACAATCACCCAACATGCAGATCCTTAGGTAGTGATCTGAACCACCATAAACCTTCTGAGATCCGCCTATACCTGACAGGCCCTAGCACTCAAATTCTCCCACAAGAAATCTATTACGACAGCCGACACGTCCCGCACATACCGGCCCAAACCACATGCATAATTTAATTACATCGAAGGAACTGATCACTGTCGTACCTGTGCCATTTCAACCATGGCTAATCAACCTATCTTCTTTTAATCATTCTTAACTGTCTCAGAAATAATAGTAACTTCCTCCAACTCGTAGCAAACTCAACTCTCACTCATCTCGAGTGACCTTGATTCACAAGACCATGTTGTCTCAGTCTCACAACACGTCTCATACCCTTCTGAAAATATTTCTACAACCCGGAGTTATTTCTCTCACTCCCCCAATGCTATCCTGCGTGTTGAAACATATCATAGAACACTCCAACCATTTTCCTTCTCTCAGGAATTACGCTGCGAAAGCTCAATTCTTAATATATGGCTGCCTTTAACCCTTAAACACCGCATTCATAACTTTTAATTCACTAGGACCGCTATTGAGACTCACCCACTATGACTGGTCCCGAATACAAGAAACTCGAAGGCTCTTCTATCACATGAACACCCTTTTCAATGAAACACGTGACTGAGTCACTACCCTTACAACTCGCCTATGCCTTAAGCATAAATTCTGAATCTTTCAAAGCCTATCCCTAGTCCGATAGGACAAAATTTTGCACACATTTATCAAATCACATGCACATTTACCATTCTACTCGTTTCCCTTAGCTGTACTAACTTTCCAATATGCCGACAATCCGCAACCCCATGAGAACACAATCCTATAGCCCAACTGCAGGTGGTGGGACTCCCCCACTTAGCCCGGAGCTAGTCCTTGCACCACTCTAGACTCTACTAAGATCCTTTCTCCTCTGTTAACATGATCTTGCTCAACCAATCCGTCCCCGTCTTTCAAATTCTCTTGTCAGCACTCCCTAAATACTCAAATTCTGTAGCATCATTCACACATTCTGCCTCCTACCGAACAGCCACCAGAATCCCTCACAGAACTTGCCAACCACACCACCGCTAACCTACTCACATGAGTCAACCCATCTGTGCAAATCACCAACTTTACCAGTCCGTCCGCTCCTCATGGACATATACTAAACGCTACAATATCCTCTAATTCACCACTAGGCTGCCGCTCTCCCACTTTGGTTAAACTCATTCCTTTAGGCACTACCTGCCCTCATTTCCTTAGACCTGTCCTTTTAGAAATCTAGCTGCCACGTGACACTTTCACATGTCTTATTTCGTCGTATGTTGTCCAATTCAATATCCTTCTCTGCAACTCTTACACCAGTAGATCACCACGACTTCCAACTCTCCGAGGATCATCCTTCTCGAGCTGCTTTCATTAGAAATAACTATTCAGTCCTGAACCACCACGCACCGCGATCTCTGACAACCGCTTCTCCAATACTACTTCACCACACTCTGACCCGATGCACCCGAAGCAACCATAGCACCGACATACTTAGCACATTCCATTCGATTAGTGACGACGATGTCACATCACAGGTGAATATCCCTCCTTACTTGAAAACACCAAGTCTTACTACTTTATCAATCCAAAACCTGGCCATCTATAGATCAATTGCCTTCCTTCCGCCGGAATCTAAATACTGAAATCTCGAAACCACACTTTGAGAATACCTCTCTTCAAGACATTCATCACCCACAACATATGGGCAAGCATTCTATCATCATATCGACATCGCGTGATAACTAATCGTAAGCATCATCACCACCTGAGCATAGCCTTTCAGGATCTTAGCAACACAGCTACTGAGCTGAAATAACATATTATCCTTTTCCAGGGCAACAACAACATCCCCCACCAACTACACATGGGAAACATCTCGCACCATATTCGTAGCACCATTTAAATTCCTCAAATTCTTGATTCATAGCAAGCGCTCTGCGACGCGTAAGATTGAGTAAGAATAAACATAGGCGTAAGCCTCAAAGGAATCGAATCGCACGATGAGGAATCGAGAAGGGAAGTACTCCTAACAGCCATGTAGCCTCTCGAAGATAAGTACAGACGTCTCTGTACCAATCCGCAAGACTCTACTAGACTTGCTCATGACTCGTGTGACCTAAGGGAACCAAGAGCTTTGATACCATGTTGTCACGACCAAAAATCTGCTAGAGTCGTGATGGCGCCTGACGATATCGTCAGGCAAGCCAATCATTAATTAGTTGAAATAATTTCCTGTTTTAGCATCTTTTTCCAAAATCGTCATCTTTCACTTACTATTTATAATATCGAATAAATATTTATCAAATAAATACGACAGGTAAGCCATTCCATTTATTAAATTAAATCCCAAACACATCCCAGAACCCGGTGTCACAAGTGCATGAGCAAATTCTATGAATTTCGCAAATACTACAAGTTTGTCCGAAATACAAATTGGACAAGGAATTTAAACTGTAAATAAATACAATATGAGGGAGACTCTGTCAGCTGCGGATCGCCCCCGGATGATGCAGCTCGCCTAAGTCTCCAACCAGTCATGTGGTTCTGAAAGTACCTGTGCAATAAAAATGCACAACAAGTGTAGCATGAGTACGAAAACAACGTGTACTCAGTAAGTCGGCCGCCTAACCTCAGAGAGGTAGTGACGAGAGGTCGAATTAGACACTCACTAAGGTCCTACAAATTAATTTATCACAATATGATATTAGTAATAGGCATACGAGAATGATAAAATAGTAAGCATTACGGATAACTGTAATTCAAATAAATACTGAAAGTAAATAAACAGTTACTACTTTCTCATTTTCCCCCAAATATCTTAAATAAACAATTACTTCTTTATTTTCCCCCAAATATCTTGTCACTTCAAAATTCATGAAAAACATTTAACAATTTAGCATGCGCATACGGGATAAGGACAATCGGCCTGAGCCATAAATAATCATGTTTGTGCACTGCCGAGGGTCGAACGACCCGAACCATAAGTGCATCTTTGCCACAAAATAATCATATCTACGCAATGCCGAGGGTCGAACGGACCCTACCATAAATCATGTTTCAATCCGCAGTGGCGTACGACCCACTCCCATGAGAGCGGGAGAAATAACACTCCGCTCGCGGAATGTAAATTGCGAAGCGTTCACATGAAGTCATGCACAATAAACAGTCCACCCCGACTACATCGGGAAAACAAATACTCAAGTAAATGAATAATTTCTCTTTTACAAATAACAAAAATTAGTATTTAAATCTTTTCTCAAAATTCATTTTCCAAGTTTAATAATATCACCTTATCAGGTATACAATTATCCACGGAGGAGTCAATTCTCTTTCTAAGTGATTAAAAAGGTACACTCTAGCCTTCGTTGGAAATAAGTTGCAAATTCAATAGCATTATCAGTCTAATATTATTAGCAGAATCACATGAACAACACGTAAGGCATGCTAGTGGGTCCTAGACTACCCGGACATGGCATAGTAGTAGCTATGCACAGACTCCCGTCACCTCGTGCGTACGTAGCCCCCGCAGATAGCATCACATACTTAATTAGTTCACCTAGGGGACAATTCCCCCTCACAAAGTTAGAAAGGAGACTTACCTCGCTCCGAAATTCCATAACCGGCTTCCAAGCTCTCTTGACGACTCCAATGGATGCACAACACCCTAAAACTATCCAAACAACGACACACTAATGAAAATATACTCTAATATTTGCAACAATTCCAAATTATATAATTTTCCAACCCCGCTCAACATATTGACCAAAATGCCCTCGGGCCCACGTGCCCGGAAATCAAAATTTCTCGAAGATATATTCTACCCATAGCTTTACTAGTTAAAATATACAATTTACTCTAAATTCCATGCTTAAATTCGTGGTTAAATCCAAATACAAATTTCTAGGTTTTCTTCAAGATTTCCCAATTTTCCTACAAATTCTCATGTATAATTCCATGTAATAATCTTGTATTTAACTTAGAAACATGAAAGAATTACTCACCTAGCATTGCATGAAGAAAATCCTCTCTTGAAGCCCCTTAAAATCGCCCCACACCAACAGAAAATGGGAGAAATGACCAACAAATCTCAAATTTAAAAAATTATGTCTAGGCCATTTTTCGCACCTGCGATTCCGCAGGTGCGACAAAACATCCGGACCTGCGGCTTCCCTCAGCTCAAGCCAAATTTTGCACCTGCGCTCGTTGTCCGCATCTACGGCTTCGCAGGTGCGGAAACTCCATCGCACCTGCGCTCCCTGCCAAACCTGCAAACTTTCGCACCTGCGGCTCCAAAGCCACACCTGCGGCCCAAGCCTCGCAGGCGCGGTCACACCAGATCACAGCAACCTCAACCTTCTTCAAACTCCAAACTTGATCCGTTAACCACCCGGAATCCACCCGAGGTGCCCGGGATCCCGTCCAATTACACCAACGTATTCTGAAATAGGGAGCGGACTTGCTCGAGGCCTCAAATCGCATCAAACAATGCCGAAATCACAAATCGCTCTAAAATTCAAACTTTAAGAACTTGAAATTTAAAACTTTCACATTCGATGTCGAAACCCATCAAATCACGTCCGATTGACCTCAAATTTTGCACACAAGTCATATTCGACATTACGGACCTGCTTCAACTGCCGGAATCGCATTCCGAGCGAGATATCAAAATTTCCACTTCCGGTCGGATTTCTCAAAAACCTTCAAATTTCTATCTTTAGCCAAATGAGTTCAAAATGACCTACGGACATCCGAGTTCACTTCTAATCGCGTTCCCAACTCCAGAATCACCATACGAGCTATTCCCAAGCTCGGAATCCCAAACGGACATCAATATCACTGAAATGCGCTTCAAGCCAAACTTAGGAAATTTCTTCAAAAATGCTGACTTCCAAAATATACGCTGAAACACTCCCAAGTTATCCAAAGCCCGATCCGGACATACGCCCAAGTCTGAAATCATCATACGAACCTGCAGGAACCTTCAAATCCGGATTAGGAGGCGTTTACTCAAAATTCCAATCTTAGTCCATTTCTCCAACTTAAGGCTTCTGAAATGAGAGTTTTCTTTCCAAATTGACTCTAAACATCCCAAAATTCAACTCCGACCACACCTACAAGTCATAATACCTGAAACGGAATTGCTCATGACCTCAAACTGCTGAAGGACGCTCTAGAGCTCAAAATGATCGGTCGGGTCGTTAGAAATAAGTCAAATCCTAGTTGACTTTTTCAACTATTAAGCTAATTTAAGAGACTGTCTCAATTCTCACCACGACCACTCCGAACCCGAACCAACTGACCAAAGACAACATAAAAAGTCTAAGAAACATATGATAAGCAAAAATGGGGGAAACGAGGCTAACCTCACGGAACGACTGGCCGGGTCGTTACATCCTCCCCCATTTAAACATAAGTTCGTCCACGAACAGGCCAAGAGTTGTTCTCCAACACCATCAAACTGCCACGTACCCTACCATGCACATACCCGAGGGCGATCCCACGTCACCCTATCCCATATAGGTCCAATTTCACAACACCGTTGAAATTTTGAAATCCAATCCTGACCCACAAACCTTAGAACCAAATTCTCACTCCTAAAATAATATACAAGATCAAAATTCCATAACTATAAACTTAACAAGTCTGAACATGCTGAATCAAGCCATATATGCACCCCAGATGAAATCACATAATACACCGCATGACTCAAACACCCAGAGCGATAACTCCTAATCCCAATAGCTGCTCAGAATAACCCAATGTCGGTACATAACCTCTTATCAAGAAAAGCCTCGCTCTAACACTTCCATATACTGTCAATGAGGATTGAAACACGTAGAAACTAGCAACTATTCGTCCGATCATCCAGACATGAAGCTCCCCCTTCCCAAACAGGAATTATAGCAGATTTCTAAGCCGACTCCCGATATTTATCCTTCCAACTATGCTGTAGAAATTCTGAAAATATTTATTCTAGGTCCAATGACCTCTTCTCATCCATCACGACCACTCTGATAACATGACACATCGATACAATTCGAAGCCACAACATGTGCAACTCGTGCACTTAATAGCAACATCCCAATGTAATCAAATTATATATAATATCCACACGAGAGGACTATCCTTCCATTAACATTTACCATCACCATATCATGCTAATAGCCTGGCACACACCGTAAAAATCAAAACACACGAATCCAATACCAAAGGTCATACCCCTACATAACTCCGCTACACTACGCGATCTCATCCAAATGCTGGTCCACTTGAAGTACTTCAAGACGCCTTTCCCAAAATCAATAACCATTCAAAATTTGACATCAAGTATTCAAAGTGCATTGCCATAACCACGGGAAAACCGGACAATACCATGCCACGCGAATCAGAAGGTACATAAACAACATGTCTCAATCCCGCAACACCCAATTACTTACCTTACTAAAATCTAGCTATAAATCCCAATTAGAATCGCACGATCTGTGCATATAACCAATAATCACCACTCCTCGCAACACCGAAGAGTAACTCATAGATCACTCCAGAATATGAATAAACTCAATCATAATTGAACGGTACATTCCTCAATAATAGAAATTCGGAGCCAGCAATTCTGACTCGGTGTAGAACACACACCCATATTAGCCTACCAACAACCCTAAATTAACTCTAGTCACCCATAATAGATAGATAACTTACCAAAAAGTTCACAATGATGGAAATCATGGTACATACTAACATCCGACTAGCTCTGCTCGCATCTTCACAGTTCAATACCACAAAATAACTTGTTTATGAGAACTCTTAGTCTCGAAGTCCATGAAGCACACGGATCACTATATCTGATCTCAACTCCGCCGCTCGAATACATGACACATCCCAAATACTCATTCATTCCATGAGAGATACCCTTATGATTCTTCCGTGTCACCAAGCAACCTTTAATATCAACAGTCGATCCAACAAGAGAGCTTCGCGATACCAATGAAGTACCCTTAACTCAAACACAATGCTCTTTCTGAAATGTATACCCTCATTAAGTCGCACCAAGTAGTGATATCATTTACCTAGTCATCTGAAACCGTCCATGATGCCTAAGAAATTTTTTTTGACCTTCCTTCCAGAACTGAACTGCGACCTCACAGATGCAAATCTCAACTCTACACACATACCGCATACGCCATGCCATCCCAGGGGAATTATGGGAACTTCTTGATTCCTTCTGAGCCACAAGCAACTACGTATCCAACTAGCCAAGAACTTCCATTTGATCCCATTTAGAAGCAAATTCACTACATGTCACCCGCACCTCACGCCAGAAGAAAACATGCACCCTTAACTGTGGTAGAAACCATCAGGAACTATCCGAAATCCCATTTGTGCAACACCAAACCATCAGGACTGAATCCTTCTAACTCAACCAAGCTACGTAGGACACCAAAAATCCAAGACCATTGCTAAGAAACACTCGTAAAAACTCGTCACCTCATGAACACCCAAAGAACTAATCGTATCCCTTACCATGCCGATCTGACCTACTACCAAGTTGCCCTATTTACCTAAGTTTCTACTGACTTACCTTCAAATTGATACTTCTCCTTGCCATAATACCACAATTCTCAATCCAGACTCACCTCACGAGTCCCAAACATAAAACTGTACCGTCTAAAGCTCATAAGCCGCCGAATACTCCCTCAAATATCCCCAAGAGTACCACATTCAAAATACTTATCCTGAAGAGACTTCCTGTGAATCTAAAGCCACTACCTTCACTTTCCTGATATTGATATGTAGAATCCATGATAACGTAGAAATTCCATAAGTTCTGATACTCTCGACCTGACCCGTTCGCACACTAACATGCTAGGAAAGTAATCCACTCATTTGAAGCCACATGCAAATTGATATACTGCACACACTACACCTTTTACAATTACCTCTCAATCATTCCATAGAATTTATTTACCCGTAGAGTACATTACAACCTGTATCGAAGAATTTTCATTACTCGAGTCATTCCAAGACCCCATACATGTAGGTCATAACTGATTTACCAATATACCTCGAACTGAAACCAATACACACAAAATTGTGTAATCAACTTATCCTTAACAGACTGCCCCACTTGGCTCAAAGCCAATGACCAAGACAACCAATAACTCACAACGCCCATAATAATACAACCCGTCTAACGGCTCAAGTCATCTGCAAAAATATCGCATTCACCATTGTAATTGTCATGCCAACTTCCACAAGCGGTCCAAACTCAAATTACAATATATATCATTTACTGGTAGAAGAGAACATCATAAGGATCACACACCCTAGGACAACCCGCAGGAGATACCCCTGCCCGCATAGCCTCAACTGATATCTCTCTATACACTTCTGAAGACCATAACTATCACACAATCACTACACCTTTCTGCATCTAAACACAAACAACGCCTACCCTTGAGGCATCATAATACGCGGTAAGAAACTGAAGCCGATGGCAGATCTAACACTAGAGCGGTGGTCAAAGAAATCTTGAGCTTCTGGAAGCTCTACCGACACACGTCTGACCACATGGATACCCTCACTAGACACCATGTGTCCCAAGAATGCTACGGAACTGAGCCAAGATTCACACTCGGAGAACTTTGCATAGAGACTTTCCTCCTTGAATCCTTATAATGCCATCCTCAAATACTAAGTATGCTACTGCTGGCTACGTGAATATGCTAGGACGCCATCAATGAATACAATAACAAGTACTGCTAATACGGCTAGAATACACCGCTAATCAGATACATGATCAGCCCAAAGGACATTAGCAGGAACTCATAACATGACAGAAGGATCCGCTTCACTTCATAACTAGACAACATGAGAGGTCTTCCACTATACTCACAACTCAAGGCCATATAACAAACCGAGACAGAAATCAAACACTCAATAAATCTTGCCACATTTCTAGCCAACCCTTTTGTCACAAATCACAGTCTGAACACATCTAACCATCAAATCACACTCACTACATAGGCATCCATCACAACGTCCCGCCAATAAGGACATCAACGGACATATAAGTCCCCAAATACATGTGTCCACACAACGAAATCTCAACACTCAAGCCACAGAACAAATCCGGCCTCAAGTCCTCCAGACTGGCCAATTATAAACATGCCAAAATCACATCTCATCCATGGAAGTCATATATCGTCGATGCACAACTGATATCAAGCGCTCTCGTGCACGTTCGAATACATGGAAGGAATTTAAGAGTTACGCTCTTGGCTGAATAAAATTTATTCACACGACAAGAATTCAAGAATATGAGATTTCCTAAGGGTTCTGCAGCCTCTCGAAGATAAGTACAAATGTCTCCATACTGATCCGCAAGACTCTACTAAACCTGCTCATGACCGGTGAGTCCTATATAACCTAGCGCTCTGATACCAACTTGTCACGGCCCCAAATCTAAGCCAGTCGTGATGGCGCCTATCGTGGAACTAGTTCAGCCAAAACTACACTCAAATCATAATAAGCTTCCATTTACATCTTTACTAAACTGATAACCCATAAAGGTTTCCTTTAAACATTTTTAAAACAGTTAAAGCTATACCGAATATTAAATACAACCCCCGAGATCCCGAAGTCACCGTTCATGAGCATCTACATAAAATATACAACTAAAAAGAAAATAAATTTCTATAGTAGTAAGCATGAGAGAGAGCAAGACTGCGGACGCATGCAGCTACCGCGCAAACCTCCGAGAAATCTCTGGAACTGACCACAAGGTGCAGGGAGTAATGTAAGTACATCAACTCAGTAGTAATGAAAATAAATCAAGTTTGAGCAGCAAGAAACACATAAAAATCAATTCATCAATTCACAATAAGCACAGCCTTTATTTCCAACAATGTATACGTCAAATCATCACGCTTAAAAGCCGATTTCAGTAAATATCATTTTGAAATATACTTGCCCATATTTTCAACATAACTTTCAAGAAGTTTAGTTTAAAAAAAATGCTGAAAGTCATAAAAGGTCCCTCGAGAAAAACATATTTCATAAGTTCAAAGTGAAAGTGGTAAAATCATAAGTAGCCCCTCGGGCAAAAACATGTATCATAATCACCCCCCCGGGCATGCCTCACAGTCACTCATAATTACCCCCTCAGGCATATCTTACAGTGTACTCATGATCAGCCCCTCGGGCATACTTCAAAGTCACCTTACAGTGGCAAATGATGAAAGGATACTGTGAATTGATTTAATTGAGTTAAATAATGATGGCAACACTATATGTGAATTACTGTTTGGTAAGGATTATTGTGCCTTGACTTCATATAGTTTTTGGTTGATATGAACTTATGTTCTTGATGATGAAGATCCATGTGATATAATTGTTGGTTATTGTTGCTATCAAATATGATTGTACGGTGGGATCGGGTTGCGCACCGCCACACGAAGTAATAAGGGTGGAGAGGTAATAAGGGTGAAATGTGATTGTACGGTGGGATCAGGTTGCGTGCCGCAACAGGAAGTAATAAGGGTGGAGAGGTAATAAGGGTGAAATGTGAATGTACGGTGGGATCGGGTTGCGCGCCGCAATAGATGAATAATTGAAATGAGTAACTGTGGAATCTTTATTTGTAACTTTCTGTATATCTGTGTGGTACTTGTGTGGTTACCCTGACTGTCTTCCAATTGTGTACTGTTTGATTCTACTTGGAATAAACGTTGTTCATACATACTAGTACTATTCAACGGTACTAACGTCCGTTTTGCCGAGGGCGCTACATCTTTTATATGGATGTAGGTGGTTCCACAGTAGGTAGCTCAGACCGCAAATAGTGGTGTTTCCCCTTCATACCTTCAGCAGATCCAGTGAGCCCCACTTCCTCTCGGGGCCGTGTGTAGTCTATATCATCTCTTTTGTATATGTTATATCTATTAAGGTATAGCCGGGGCCTTGTTGCCGGCAAGTATTTTGTAAACCCGTAGTACTCTTAGAGGCTCCGTAGACATGATGTGGGTTGTACATATATGTATTTTGGGGCAGTAATTGTGTTTACTAGTAGTCGTGGTCCGAATCGGAATTGTTGTATGTTTTGTGATTACCAAATGTCGAAATGATAAAGGATGAAGTGAACTCAAATGGTAAATTCATGCTTAAGCTCTAAATTTCTAATTCATGTGGAATAATGTATATTGTAAACACGGGGTAACACGTTGGGCAGGAAAGGCAATCCAGGTTCGCTTGACCGGGATCATCCGGTTGGGCGCCGGTCTCATTCCTCGGTTTTGGGGCGTGACAATCACAAGAACCCTTATCCTCCCACGAGTCCGTATATACCAAGAATGTCAAAATCGGACCACAATTGCCCACTCAAATTACCAAAGGAAATTTCCAAATCTTTCCTCCCATTTTTCCAAATTTTTTCTACTTTAATTCTTCAAATTACAAGTCTAATCCAAATCAAAATAGCATAGGAACGAGTTTTATAATCCGGGAACTTACCTCCACTGAAGACCTTCAAATTCTTTCTTCAATTTGCTCTCAAATAAGCTCCAACCGCATGCAACAATGGAAGATTAACCAAAATTTTGCGAAGGCACTCTTTTATATTGTTCTGCCCAGTTAATGAGCACATGCGGACCTTTCCTCGCACCTGCGGTCCCAGGTGCGCACCTGTGAAATCCCACTAACAGACCAAATTCTCGCACCTGCGATCACTTATCCGCACATGCGGCTTCACAGGTGCGGCCAACTCTTCGCACGTGCGGACTCCTCCTGCATAGCCTCTTTTCGCACCCGCGCATGGATCTTCGCACCTGCGGCTGCCCATCCACAGGTGTGGCCACACCAGTAGCTTAACACCAGCAGTCATTTGCTGCAAATTTCCTAAGTTCAAATCCCCGCCAACCATCCGAAATCAATCACGAGCCCCTCGGGGCCCCAACCAAACATACCAACACACCCCATAGCATCATTCAAACTTAGTCGAGCCTTCGAAAAACCAAAAGCAACATGAAAACGCAAAATTACATCAAATTCAAGCATAAACTTTGAAACTTCCGAATTTCTCCAACGATGCCGAAACCAACCAAAACACATCCGATTGACCTAAAAATTTGCACACATATCCAAAATGACATTACGAACCTGCTCCAACTATCGTAATTCCATTTCGAGCCCTATAACCTATTTTCCACTGCCGACCGGAAATCACCAAAAACTTTCGCCAATTCAAGCCT
The DNA here is from genome assembly GCA_005239525.1 of Nicotiana knightiana. Classification (NCBI taxonomy): domain Eukaryota; kingdom Viridiplantae; phylum Streptophyta; class Magnoliopsida; order Solanales; family Solanaceae; genus Nicotiana; species Nicotiana knightiana. The sequence continues at coordinate 31,609 of ML412908.1, read as the reverse complement.
AGTTCTACACCGGACATCAAAACTTCATTCCGAACACACTAAGTCCCAAATCACCTAACGAAGCTATCCGAGCCATACAATCCGCATTCCGAGGTTGTTTACCAATAAGTCAACTCTCAGTTGAATTTTTGAACTATTAAGCTAATTTAAGAGACTAAGTGTCTGAATTCTCACCACGACCACTTCGAACCCGAACCAACTGGCCCAACACAACATAAACAGGCTAAGAAACATATGATAAAGTAGAAATGGGGGAAACGGGGCTAATCACACGGAACGACCGGTCGGGTCGTTACAAACCCTCTCCCAAAGCTTAATTCCGGATGAAATATTGAAGAAAATGGCTCAAAAATCGCGAAGGCTGGTATTTATACTTCCTTCCTAGTGAAAGCTCACCTGCGGAGAATTACTTAAATCCAAATCTTCGCGTCGGCGACTCTTCTTCTGCACATGCGGCATCGCATGTGCGTCCCAGCTCTCGCACCTGCGGACTTCCCTCAGCTGGGCCAATTCCGCACCTGCACTCAACCATCTGCAGGTGCAGCCACACCAGAGGGGCAACACCAGGAGCATTTCAGCTGCATTTATTTTCCAACTTCAAAGTCCCCGAGGGCTATCCGAAATCAACCTGAGACCCTCGGGACCCCAACCAAAAACACAAACAATTTCCATAACCTTATTCAAACTTAGTCGAGCCTTCAAAATACCCAAGACAACGCTACAACACCAAGATTACATCGGATTTAAGCCTATGAACTTAGAGATTTCTATATTTCGCCAATGATGCCGAAACCAACCAAAACACGTCCGAATGACCTGAAAATTTGCACATACGTCCAAAATGACGCTACGAACCTGCTCAAACTTTTGGAATTATAAAATCGACCCCGATAGCTAATTTTTCTCTACCGATCGGAAATCGCCAAAACTCAATTTCGCCAATTCAAGCCTAAATCTACTCCGGACCTCCAAATGACATTACGAACACACTACTAAGTCCCAAATCACCTAACGAATCAATATGAACCATAAAATCTTTATTTGGAGGTTGTTTACCAATAAGTCAACTTTTGGTTGACCTTTCCAATTATTTAACCTAGTTAAGAGACTAAGTGTCTCATTTCTCTCCAAAAATCGCTCTGAATCCGAGCCGACCAATCTAGCACAACATAATGAAGTTGAGCCACATATAATGAAGCAGAAATGGGGGAAACGAGGATATTACTCTCAGAACGACCAGCCGGGTCGTTACATCCTCCCCCACTTAAACATACATTTGTTCTCGAACATGGCAAGAGTTGTTCCAAACACCACCAAAAATTGCCGTGTAACCTACCATGCACATACTCGGGGGTGATCCCACGTCACCCTATCCCATATAGGTCCAATAGCACAACACTGTTGAAATTTCAAAATCCAATCCTGACCCGTAAACCTTAGAACCAAATTTCCACTTCTGAAATAATTTACAAGATCAAAATTACACAACTGTAAACTGAATAAGTGTGAACACGCTGTATCAAGCCATATCCGTAACCCAAGATGCAATCACATAATATACCGCATGACTCAAACACTCATGGCGATAGCTCCTAATTACAATAGCTGCTCAAAACAACCCAATACCGGTACATAACCTTTTATCAAGAAATGCCTCGCTCTAACACTTTCATATACTACCGATGATGAAAGAAACATGTAAAAACTAGCAACCATTCGTCCGATCAGTCAGACATGAAGCTTCCCCTTCCCAAATAGGAATTATAGCACATTTCTAAGCCGACTCCTGATATTTATCCTTCCAACTATGCAGTAGCCAGTTCTGACATAACTCATTCTAGGTCCAATGACCTCTTCTCATCCAACACGACCACTCTGATGACATGGAAAATCAATACAATTCAAAGCCATAAATTGTGCAACTCGTGCACTCAATAGCAACATCCCAATGCAATCAAATTATATAAAAATATTCGCACGAGAGGACCATCCCTGCCAGCTCAACAAGTACCATCACAACACCACGCCAAGAGCCTGGTACACATCGTAAAACCAAAACACAATCTAACACCAAGGATCATACCTCTACTTAACGTCACTACAAAGCGTGATCCCATAAAACGCTGGTCCACATCACATACTCCAAGACACCTTTCTCAAAATCAATAACAATGCGAAGTTCGACATCAAGTACTCAAAGTGCATTTCCAGAACCACGGGGGAAATCGGACGATACCATGCCACACGAATCAGAAAGAACATAACAAATACGCCTCAATCCTGCAATACTCAATTACTTACCTTACTCAAATCCCGTTATAAAGCCTAAATAAATTCGTACCATATGTGCATATAACCAATAATCACCACTCCTCGCAACACTGAAGGGTAACTCATAGATCACTCCAGAACACGAATAAACTCAATGACAGTCAAATGGTACATCCCTCAACAATAGCAATTCAGAGTCAACAATTTTGACCCGGTGTAGAACACAAACCCATACTGGCCAACCAATAACCCTAAATCAACTCTGGTCACTCACAACAGATAGATAACTCTCCGAAGGATCATAATGACTGAATCATGGCATTTACTAACATCTGACTAGCTTTGCTCGCATCCTCACGGTCCACAACCATAAAATAATCTGCTTATGAGAACTCTCGATCTCGAAATCCATAAAGCGCACGAATTACCATATATGATCCCAACTCCCACCGCTCGAATATATCACACACCTCTAATGTTGAATCATTCCACGAGGGATACTCATATAATTCTTCTGTGCCACTAAGAAAACTTGAATATCAACAGTCGATCCAACAAGAGAGCGTCGCGATACCAATGAAGTACCCTTAACTCAAACACATTGCTCTTCTGAAATGTATACCCTCATCAAGCCGCACCAATTAGTGATATCATTTACCTAATCATCTGAAACTGTTCATGCTGCCTAAGAATTTATGACCTTCCTTCCAGAACTGACCCATGCACCAGTAGGAAATATACATCTCAACTATGGTAGAGCCCATCAAGAACCCTCTGAAACCCATTGTACTGAACTAACCCGTCAGGACGAAATTCCTCTAACTCAACTAAGCTATGCAGGCCATCAAAACCCAAGAGCATTGCTACGAATCATACATAGAAACTCATTACCTCATAAGCACCCAAAGAACTAATCATATCCCTTACCATGTCGATCTGACATACTACCAAGCTGTCCTATTTATCCAAGTTCCTTCTGAATTACCTTCGAATTGATGTTTCTCCTTGTTATAATACTGCAATTCTCAACCCAGACTCACCACACGCGACTCAAGCATAAAGCCATACCATCTGAGGCTCATAAGCCGCTGAATACTCTCTCAAATATCCCCCAAAGGTACCACATTCAAAATACTTACCCTGAAGAGACTTCCTGCGAAGCTAAAGCCATTACCTTCACCTTCCTGATACCGATATGTAGAATCCATGATAATGTAGAAATGACAAAAGTCTTGACACCCTCCAACGTAAATCATAGTTCTAGCCCAAAACACACCACGAAGATTCCCAATTGCTATATTTAACCTTGAACCCGTCAGATCCATTCTCGAGAGTCATCCACTCTACACAAATCTCTATTACACCGATCAAGCAGACAGAACGACCTGACCCCGTTTGCACAGCAACATACTAGGAAAGTAGTCCACACACTTGAAGCAACAAGAAAATTCATACACTGCACCCACTACACCTTTTACAATTACAACTCAATCATTCAATAGAACTCACCTACCCATAGAGTACGTTACAACCTGTATCGAAGAATTTCCATTACTCGAGTCATTCCCAGAATCCACCTCTGCACGTCATAACTGATCCACCAATATACCTTGAACTAAAGCCAATACAACAGATAATCTTGCAATCAACTTATCATTAGCAGCCTCACCTACTTGGCTCAAAGCCCATGATCAAAATCAATAATAACTCACAATGCCCATATGCTATCACCGTCACCATACTGCAGTGAGATTCAACTAAATTCTTCATAAGCTCATATGACACAAACCGTCTGATATTCCACATCGTATGCAGATCTCGCATTCACCATTGAATGGTCATGCCAACTTCCACAAGCGATCTGCACTCAAATTGCAATATATATCAATTACTGGTAAAAGAGAACTTGCTACAAAACAACATAAGGATCACACAACCTCAGGACACCCCGCAGGAGATACACATGCCTGCTTAGTCTCAAACTAATATCTCTCTATACACTTCCGAAGATCGTAGCTATTATGCAGTCACTACACTCTTCTGCATTAAAACAAAACCAATACCTAACCTCAAGTCATCGAGATACGTGGTATAAGAACCTGAAGCTGATGGCAAAACTAACACTAGAGCTGCGGTCAAAGGAATCTTGAGCTTCTGGAAGCTCTACTCCCACTCGTCTGACCACATGGATACCATCACTGGACACCACGTGTCCTAAGAATGATACTAAACTGAGCCAAAATTCACACTTGGAGAACTTTGCATAGAGCTTCTCCTCCCTGATTCCTTACAATGCCATCCTCAAATACTGAGTATGCTACACCTGGCTACGCGTACACGCCAGACGCCATCAACGAATACAATAACAAAGGAGTATAATTACGGTTAGAATACACTGTTTATCAAATACATTAACGCTACTGGGGCAATGGATAGCCCAAAAGACATCACCAGGAACTCATAAACCAACAGAAAGATCTGTTTCATTCCAAAACTAAACAACATGAGAGGTCTTCCAATACACTCACAACTCGAAGCCATATGCCAAACCGAGACAGAAATCAAACACTCAATAGTTCTTGCCACATTTCCAGCCAATCATTTTGTCACAATCAAACAATATGAAAACATCTAACCATCAAATAACACTCACCACGTAGTCATCTAATCACCAAATCCCATCAATAAGAACACAAACGGACATATAAGTCCCCAAATGCATAACTCCCACACTCGAAATCTCAGCACTCAAGCCACAGAATATAATCCGGCCTCAAGCCCTCCAGAATGGCCCATTATCAACATGCTAAAATCACATCCCGTACATCACCTATGTAAATTACAAGTGTCTATGCACCACTGGTACCGAGCGCTCATGTGCGCATTCGATACATGAAAGGAATTTCAAGAGTTATGCTTTTGGCTGAATAAATGGATTCGCATGACAAGAATTCAAGAATGTGAGATTTTCCTAAGGGTTCTGTAGCCTCTCGAAGATAAGTACAGACGTCTCCATACCGATCCACAAAACTCTACTAAACATGCTCATGACCGGTGAGTCCTATGTAACCTAGGCTCTGATTCCAACTTGTCGCGACCCAAAATCTAAACTGGTCGTGATGGCGCCTATCGTGCTACTAGGCTAGCCAAATTTACTGAAAATATCATAAGGTTCCCATTTGATACATAAATTATCCTATGTTTCATAAAGGTTTCCACTTTTAGCATTTCAAACAATAAAAATGATCAGAACATCTAAACACAGCCCCAACATCTGGAGTCAACCGTCATGAGCATCTAATAAGTGATACAGTCTAATACAAATTCTCTACTACAATAAGTCTAGGAAGTAAAGTAAAATGACAGAGTAGGAAGGAGAAATAGTAGGTTGCGGACGCCGAGAAGCTACCTCGCAATCTCCGAACAATGCTCCAAATGGGATAGCTCAACTATCGCTCTGCCCCGGTACCTGAATCTGCACACAAGGTGCATGGAGTAACGTTAGTACGCCAACTCAAAAAGTGACAACCATAACTAAAGACTTGAGTGTAGTGATGAGCATTTTTAAAGATCATGTAAAACCCATATAATAAGCAACAGTAGAAGTGGTTATACTCAAGTCAGGAATCTACATTCCGAATATTTCATAAAAACTCTAGTTTTCCATTTTATAATTCATATAAACATTTGTTCAACATTTTTCAATTGAGGCTCAGTGTAAAGACGAGTGAAAATAGTAGTTTTGAAAAAAATATTGACCGCTCAGGCACAGTGTCATTCATAATAAATCCTCTCAGGCAAGCCTCTCAGTTACTCCAGACTCTACTCTCATAGGTCAATGCTCACACTCAGCACTCCCACTCAATAGGTACCATATATATCTATATATATATATATATATATATATGTGTGTGTGTGTGTGTGTGTGTGTGTGTGTGTGTATATATATATATAACTGCTGCGGCGTACAGCCCGATCCATATAATATCTGATGAGCGTGCAGCCCGATCTATATAATATATGATGCAGCGCGCAGCCCGATCCATAATAGTAGACTGCTTTCACTAGGGGTGTATAGACTCCGGGAGGGGCTCCTACAGCCCAAGCGCTATATTGTTGCGACGTGCAGCCCGGTCCATATAATATATATTGATGCGGCGTGCAGCCCGGTCCATATAATATCCTCACCACTCGGCTCTCAGCCTCACTCACTCATCCTCACAAGCCACTCAGGCGACTCATCTCAACTCACGGGACTCAGCCCAAAGTACCTCTCAGTATTCTAAAAAATTGTGAACACAGTGATAACAGCAACAAGTATAAAACATGACTGATTCTATCAAAAATAATGTGAGAATAGTGGAAATATACCCCTGAGGGTCTAAACCATTCGGCACAAGGCCCAAACATGGCATACAACCCAATAATATAATGTAAACTTCAAAAGTAAAGGATATCATAAGATTTCAAATCAAGTATGCGACTTAAAGTCGCTACGGGACGGATCAAGTCACAAATCCCTATCGGTGCATGCCCACCCACTCGTCACCTAGCATGTGCGTCACCTCATTTATCAAAACATTATGAAATACCGGGGTTTCATACCCTCAGGTCTAGATTTACAATCGTTACTTACTTCAAACCGGCCCGAAAAATACTCCCCGATGATCTTGCCCCTCGAATCAGCTCCCAAATGCTCCGAGTCTATCAAAATCAGATTAGTAACATCAAAATATGCTAGGAAGACAAAACCCATTCAAAAATTATCACAATTGGGCACAAATCCTGAAGTTGGCCCAACCCGGCCCCCGGGCCCACATCTCGGAATTCGATACAAATCATAAAACTAGAATCCTATTCCTTCACAAGTCTATGCATACAAAGAGCATCAAAATCCGACCTCAAATTCCCACTCAAATAATTAAAAGAAATTCTCAAACATACTTCCCCTTTTCCCCAATTTACACACTGATGTTTCCCTAAATTTCACCCTATTTCAATCCGAAAATCACATGGAAACGACTTTTAGGTTCAAATATATTACCTCAACGAATTTCTCTTGATTTCCTCCTTCAAAACCCTCTCCCAAAGCGTAATCCCGGATGAAATATTGAAGACAATGGCTCAAAAATTGCGAAGGGACATGTGGTCATTTCTCCGCACCTGCGGAGAATTACTTAAATCCAAATCTTCGCGCCTGCGGCTCTTCTTCCACACCTGCGCCCATTCCTCGCACCAGCGTCCCTCGCACTTGCGCTCAACCATCCGCAGGTGCGGCCACACCAGAGGGGCAACACCAGCAGCATTTCAGCTGCATTTTTTTTCCAACTTCAAAGTCCCCGAGGGCTATCCAAAATCAACCCGAGCCCCTCGGGACTCCAACCAAAAACACAAACAAGTCCCATAACCTTATTCAAACTTAGTTGAGCCTTCGAAACACCCAAAAATACGCTAAAACACCAAGATCACATCAGATTCAAGCCTATGAACTCAGAGATTTCTAAATTACGCCAATGACGCCGAAACCAACCAAAACACGTCCGAATGACCTGAAAATTTCGACACATGTCCAAAAAAATGCTACGAACCTGATCAAACTTTCGGAATTCCATTCCGACCCTGATAGCTAATTTTTTACTGCCGACCAGAAATCGCCAAAAACTCAATTTTGCCAGTTCAAGCCTAAATCTACTCCGGACCTCCGAATGACATTCCGAACACACTCCTAAGTCCCAGATAACCTAATGAAGCTATCCGAACCATAAAATCTATATTTCGAGGTTATTTACCAATAAGTCAACTTCCGGTTGACCTTTTCAATTATTGAACCAAGTTAAGAGACTAAGTGTCTCATTTCTCTCCAAAAATCGCTCTGAACACGAGCCGACCAATCTAGCACAACATAATGAAGTTGAACCGCATATAATGAAGCAGAAACAGGGAAAACGGGGCTATTACTCTCGGAACGATCGGCCGGGTCGTTACAGATATATTTGACATCATAAAACAAACTAACAATCTTGAATAAGCTAAGGTGGCAAATGAAATAACGAGTTTATTTAGAAATCAAGTAAAGTAAAATAATATACAATTTGTATAAAATAGACTATAAGATGGGTTTAGTTTAGAAATCAATAAATTGAGTAAAAGTATCATTTTTAATCAAAGCAAAACATAAGTTGAATTAACGAATTAAATAGAGAATTTGTTAAAGAAAAATATGATAATAATTTTAAGTAAGGTAAACATCTAACATGCGTGATGAGTATAATTTGATAATCCAACTATAGTGAAAGTGCGACAACGATTTAGAATAATGAGGCAACAAGTGAGATAACGAGTTCTATCTTAAGAGGCACATAGAATAAAGCATGTTAATAATTTTTTTATTTAAACTATTATGTGACCAACAACTCAACAAGATATGATACAGTGACTCCACACAATTAAATTCACATTAACAATCAATTCACCAAGTTATAATAGAGGCACAGATTGGCATGTTAAAGTCACAACAAATCACGTAGAATGTCATGACTCACACAAGAAACCACAATCGTTCCAACACCAAGATAGCAACGAATAACCAAACATAATCAAATTGTGGATGAATGTTTGAAGAAGAACAATGACCGTTCAAATCAACAAGTTGTTCCAACATGGAATGTATAATGAAAATCACAAACGATGTACCGCCAAGTATTCACGTTTCACAATTTCAATCATAATCTTTTCTTATGTCGCCACGTGAGCCTTACTTTTGAAATAGGTTTTGAAAAAAAATTCCCGAAATAGCTACACACACTTTAGCCCACCTTATAACGTCGCATGGCGTCACGTAGTTCCCCTAACAAGAAACACGCACACAAGTCCCACCTTATACTTCCACATGCACATTAACCCCAAGCCTTATACCCTGCATGTGCGTCAATATCACATTATAATAACAACTCGCACAACAAGTTCCCATATATGACAATTTTCCAAATATCAACAATATCAATATTTCAACAACAATAGTCCACGGCTCCACCACAACGGGTACAAGAATATCAACAACAATAATGAATTTAAAATGCTCAATAAGGAAGATGTTTCAATAATTTTTGCCTCAACGTGATAATGGCTTTCACAACTTCAACACTAATAACTCAACAATGAGATACAATGTATAACCATATGTTAAATACGAATAACTCACAATGGAAGAGAAAACGTATAGCAATGACTTCAAATAATGAAAATCAACAAGGAAATGGATAACCTGAACAATAACTCAAAATAATGATAATCAACAATGACAGAGATAACATGAAAAATGACATCAAATAAGGACAATAAAAAATGAGAGAGATAACACGAAAATTGATAGAGGAAACAAGTTCAACTAAGGCATGAGACTAATTTATCAATTAGGATGTAGAACAAGTGTTGACGAAATCATTTAAGGCATGTAAGAATATACTAACACAAGTAAGAATAGATTGACTGAGAATTTAGAACATGATAGGGAATTTCAATTAAAGCATGGAATAGTTGAAGGAGCCTAAGTCGGTCAAATACCATGTACAACCCATGTACCCACTCGTCACCTTGCGTATACAACTTTCACATAGCACAAATGAATCAATCAATACGGCACCTTGAGCATAATCGTGGACCGGAAAGTAAGCTTTGAGGCGAGGTAAGTCTCTTTTCTAACCTTGTAAGAGGGAATTAACCCCATAGGTGAATTAATTAGTATGTGTTTCTATTTGTGGGGGCTACGCACGTATGAGGTGATGAGAGTTCGTGCATAGCGACTAATTATGCTATAGTCTGGGTAGTCTATGACCCATATCATGATATATTTGAAATAGTTGCACCCTTACTTGTTAATTTTATTGCTTAAGTCATATTGCAAAATTGATAAAACAGTTCTAAAGGGTTAAGTTTCACTTATTTAAGGTTGTGAATGGAACACTTGATAGTTATTGAAATATTTGTGTTTATTTAAAGCATTTTCTATTTGTGGAGCGGGCCGAATGCCTCGGTAGAAGATAGATGCATCTATGGTTTGTGTTGTTTGACTCTCAGCAGTGTACAGTTTAAATATTATTATGTTGGATCGGATCGTACAACCTCGGCATTATTTGCGCATGATAAACTCTTGGAAATTCTCATTATTATTATTGCTTCAATATTTGGGTGATATAAATCGTTATATGATGAAAGGTAAATTTGGGATCTAACATTTGCGAAAGGAGTATTTATCATTTCCTGTTATTGAGCTTTTCAATGTTATTCTTGTAATCCATGTTTAATAGTTACTTATTATCATTAGCCCTTAGTAAGTGTCAAAGTCGACCACTCGTCACTACTTCTTCGAGGTTAGACTGGATACTTACTGGGTACATGTTGTTTTATGTACTCACGCTACACATCTGCACTTAAATGTGCAGGATCTGAGGCAGGTGTATCTGGATATCCGTTTGGCGCGCATGCTTGATCCTGATTCGAGACCATATTGTGAGCTGCCCTTCTGAGCCGTTCAACAGAAGTCGGAGTCTCTCTTTTGATTAATTTTATGTCTATTGTATTTCTGACAGTAGATTAGAAATCTTTTGTATATGTTACTAGTATATCACATACTTGTGACACCAGATCTTGGCAGCCACTAGTAGACTTGTAATTTTGGTTTTATTCCTACAGTCATAATTGCATTCAGTTGCTTTCAATTTTTTTATTTGAACTCTATTCTTACTAAATCGTTTAAATTAAGGAAAGTTATTTACTTGGAAAACTTATTAAAAAGGGAAATCACTAGATAGTTCACTTTTGGCTTGCCTAGCAATCGCATTGGGCACCATCACGGCCTAAAATAGAATTGGGTCGTGACAACATGGTATCAGAGCACTAGGTTCACTTAGGTCTCTCAAGTTATGGGAACGCCTAATAGATTCTTGTGGATCGGTGTTGGGATGTTTGTACTTATCTTCGAGAGGCTATAGTGTGTTAGGAAACCTCTTTATTCATCTCCTATCGTGCAGTTGATGGTGTACTAAGTTTCTTCCTCTTATTCTCTTACAGATGGTGAGAACGCGCGCGGCAGAAGTTCCAGACCCTGAAGGGGCTGCTCCCCTGTTGCTAAGGTGGAGTGTTATGCCCTGCATTATTACGTCGACATTACGTCCCACAGTACTACATTACGATGATGTTACACTTTGCAGTATTAAATTACGATGATGTTGTACCCTATAGTATTGTACGTTGAATTTGTCGTAAGGTAATTGACATCAGTCCAAGGAAAAGATTATTTGGAGATTATAAGGATTATACTATTTCAAACAAGTGATGAGTAAATTCATGAAGGTGAGAAGGGAAGCAAGTCAAAGAAAATGAATTTTCGTCCAAGTTTGGCATGTTGGAATAAAATTCGGGCCAAGCTAAAATACCTGGTATTTATGAATAGTACCATACAAGGTACCACATGGCCATGATAGTGAGGTGTATAATGTGTATTAAAAGTGAGTGGTATTTTAAGTAATTTGAGATAATTTTTAATTACGTAGATAATTGGTTTTATCGGGTCACGGGTCATTACCTAGTTAATTAATAATCTTGGGATAAGATTAAACCCCTCCCCCAACGTGGAAACCACCCATTTACATGTAATGACTAAGTATTAAAGTTTCAAGGTGTCACATTTTGAGAAAGAAGTATGACACCAAGCTAGACATGTGGGGCCCACATAATAATTAAGCATGACTTTCCAAATTCACAATTTATCTTCAATTCTCTTAAAACAAGAACATAATAACGTTCTGTCTATGAAAGTTCATCCAAGATTCCTCATTCTTTCTAATGTCATATCTATTCTCTTAAGAAAAGAGTTCAATCAAATATCATTTTTCCAGGAAAAAAAAAACAAACGTTATTGCTAAGTTCTTACGGAAAAGCTTCAGCCAAGATTATCTTTGCATAGCAACGTTATTGCTTCGGGTATTTCATACGAATTTTTCCCTATTTCGATCTTGTTGTTACGTGTTTTGTCGCAATTGGTGTGTGTTAGAAAGATTGTCTAGAGGATCGACTCAGGTTTGTTAAGGCTATCCCTTCTTTCTTTTTGGCATGATCCAAATAATACAAATGAAACAAGCAAAATACGCAACTTTCATAAATGACTCTATTCATAGAAATACTAGGGGTGTCTATATTCTTGATTCCCCATATGAATCATTATTATATCTTCTGTTCATAGGTCTCAGAAAAATACGTATTTGATAAAGTTTATCCGAAAGGCATATTGATTTTTATGACATTCTGAGAAAAGCTTATTAATGTATTTCTTATGCATTTCATGCATTTATACATGTACATTGATCCATGACCAGATGGCGTTATATACGCACCACCACCTGATCAGCTGGTATACATTGATGATTTTGCCTACAGTGGCCGATAGGATATGATAGGATACCCTAAGAGGCCTGATGATGTTATGAAACATGTACCTATGCACGACATGACATTCATATGCATATGCATGACACTATAATTATTTCATGATTTACAGAGTTATCCAGACTTACAGGTTGAGTCATTTACTCTATATTTCTTCCATGTTTGTTATGTGCCTTACATACTCGGTACATTATTCGTACTGACGTCCTTTTTTCCTGGGGACGCTGCGTTTCATGCCCGCATGTCCCGATAGATAGATCGAGAGCCCTCCAAGTAGGCTATCAGCTCAGTGAAAGATGTTGGTGCGCTCCATTTGCTTTGGAGTTGCTCGTTTGGTTAGTATGATTTCGAGGTGTATTTCTTTATAGAGGGACTCTGTCCCGACCTTTATGAAAATTATGTATTCTTAGAGGCTTGTAGACAGATGTCATGTACGTAAAATATTGTATGACCTTGTCGGCGTATGTTCAATATACGAGTGGATATTTTGTCTTATAGGCCCGTATGTCTTATGTATAAGTTGGTATCTCACGTTGTATTCTACTTATCTCATAGTAGCCTACCGGCTCAGTTATCTACGATAGTATGATACGTTATGTTGGTACTCAATTGAGTAAGGTACCGGGCAGCCATCGCGGCCCATGGTTTGGGTCGTGACACGGAGGTAGAGGCCGGGGGTGGCACCGGCCCGATGTAGGGGACAGAGACGTCTTAGAGTTGCACCACTAGCTGATCCAGTGGAGGATCCCATTTTTGACGAGCTGGGCGAGGTGCCCGCAGCAGAGCTAGCTCGGGTCGATTTCATGATAGCGTCGGGCTTACAAGAGGTCATGGGTTGTATGCTACGACTCATGGATTGTATGACCCAGGTTGGTTTATTTCCAATAGACTCAGCTGCTCACAGACCCCTACTGCTCAGGCTTCTGGGCATGCAGCTGTTGTATATCATATCCCGGGCACACTTCCCGTGGGCGGAGCCCATCCAGTTGCAGCAGCTGTACCTAAGAGACCAGCTACAACCGGCGAGTCGGAGAAGCCGCTAGATGGATGGACCAGGATCCACCCTCCTGTCTTCGCGTGTGAGCGACATGAGGATCCCCGGGAATTTATTGATAGGTTCAGGGACATACTACACAACATGAGTATACTGGAGTCTCACGTGGTGGATTTCACTACCTTTCAGCTAGAGGGCCAGGCTCGTAGGTGGTGGAAGTGCTATTCTCTTGGCAGACCAGCAGGTTCTCCTCCCATGACTTAGAATAAGTTCACACGCCTATTCGTGGACGGGTATATTCCACCCTCTCAGATAGAAGAGTTCCAATTCCAATTTGAGCAGCTCCAGCAGGGTCACATATCAGTGTACGATTATGAGGTGAGGTTCTCTAAGCTGTCTCGCCATGCACTTATGATACTTCCTACTGAGGCGGAGCGAGTACAGAGGTTTGTTTCTAGGTTTCACTCATGTATTCAGGCTACTATGGCCCGGTAGGTAGAGATAGGGACTTCCTACCGGCTAGTAGTGAAGATTGCTTGGAGAATTGAGGGTTATCGTAGAAGGGTACAGAGCAGATGCTGCAGGACAAGAGGGTATGTTATTCTGGAGAGTTTATAGGTTCCCCCACTGGGGGTAGAGGTCAGATTAGGAGGGGTCAGCCCAGTTGGCCCATATATCCAGCATCGCCACCTCCATGAGGTGCTCCAACGCGATGCTATTTCAGTACCATGCCAGAGAGGTCATACCGCCCACCAGCTATTCATAGTTCTTACAGTGGGTACTCAGGCCATCAGGGTTCTTCCAGTGCCTATTTCAGTGTCATGCCAGAGAATTCGTACAGCCCACCAGCCATTCAGCGTTCTTCTAGTGGGTATTCAGGCAATCAGAGTCAGACCTCAGGGCAGCAGATCATCACACCGAGAGGTTGTTTTGAGTGCGGAGATCTCAGTCATGTGCGGAGATTCTTCCCCAAGCTTCATGGCAAGGGAGTGCAGCAGGGCCAGTGGCCCATGATTACAGCACTAGCTGTCAGGCCACCTAGAGGCAGAGGGCAGGCAGGTAGGGGCTATCCCATAGGTGGAGGCCAGGCATAGGAAGGTCAGCCAGCTACTGTTAAGTCAGGTGGAGGCCTGTCGGTCAGCGCTCCAGCTAGGTTCTATGCTTTTTCGGCCAGACCAGATGCAGAGGCCTCAGATTGTGATCACAAGAACTAATTCTATATGCGATGGGGATGCTTCAGTACTATTTGATCCAGAGTATACCTATTCATATGTGTCATCTCTGTTTTCTCATTTCCTGGATATTCCTCGTGAGTCCATGGGTACTCTTGTTTATGTATCCACTCATATGGGCGATTATGTTGTTTTAGATCGAATCTATCAGTCATGTGTGGTCACATTCTATGGATACGAGACTAGAGTGGATATTTTGTTGCTTGATATAACCAACTTTGAGGTCATCCTGGGTATGGACTAGCTATCCCTATATCACGCCATCCTTCATTGACATGCCAAGACTATTACCTAAGCGATGCCAGAGTTGCCTATATTGGAGTGGAAAGGTTCATCTGTTAGCACATCTAGTTGGGTTATCTCTTTTATGAAGGCTCGATACATGGTCAAGAAGGGTTGTTCGGCTTATCTAGCATATGCTCGGGATGCTACCGCAGAGTCTCTGGCGATTGATTCAGTACCAGTAGTGCGGGAGTCCTCCGATGTGTTTCCTTTTGATCTTCTAGGCATGCCACAATATCGTGATATCAATTTCTACATTAATTTGGCTCTAGGTACCCAGCCTATATCTATCCCATCGTATTGTATGTCTCTGAAAGAATTGAAGAAGTTGAAGGAACAACTTGAGGAGTTTCTAGCAAAGGGGTTCGTCAGGCTGAGTGTATCACCTTGGGGTGCACCAGTGTTATTTATGAAGAAGAAAGATGGGATTTTGTGGATGTGCATTGATTACTGTCAGTTGAACAAATTCATCACTAAGAACAAGTACCTGTTGCCGATTTACCTAGAAGGGTGCTCAGTTTCGCTGGTCCGATGATTGTGAGGCGAGCTTCCAGAAGCTCAAGACATCTTTGAATAAAGCACCAGTCCTAGTGTTTCCTTTCGATTCAGGGATGTATATTGTGTATTGTGACGCTTCACGCGCTGGTTTGGGTTGTGTACTGATGCAAAGGGGCGACTTATTGCATATGTTTCACATAAGTTGAAGCCCCATGAGAAGAATTATCATGCACACGATTTGAAGTTGGTCACGACTGTTCATGCTCTTAAGATCTGGAGGCATTATCTTTATGGGGTGTCTTGTGAGGTTTACATTGATCATCACAGCTTGCAGCATTTGTTCAAGCAAAGGGATCTCAATTTGAGGTAACGTAGATGGCTTGAGTTACTGAAGGATTATGACATCACCATTCTTTATCATCCGGGCAAGGGGAATGTAGTAGCGGATGCCTTGAGCAGGAAGTAAAGAGTATGGGTAGCTTGGCATTCATTTCAGCAGAGGAGAGACCACTGGCTTCGGTCATTCAGTCCTTGGCTGACAGACTTTTGAGTTTGGATATTTCAGAGCCTAGCCGAATTCTTTCATGCGTCGTTGCCCAGTCTTTACTATTGGAGAAAATCAAGGCTCAACATTTTGATGATTCGCACTTGTTGGTTCTCAAGGAGATGGTACTACAGGGTTGTGCCAAGAAGGTTACTATCACCGAGGATGGTGTTCTGCGACTCCAGGGTCGTCTATGTGTTCCTAATGTCGATAGCTTGAGGGAGAGGATTCTAGAGAAGGCACACAGTTCTTGATATTCCATCCATCCAGGTGCTACGAAGATGTATCACAACCTAAGGCAGCATTATTGGTGGCGGCGGATGAAGAAAGAAATAGTATAGTATGTATCTAGATGCCTAAATTGTCAGCAGGTTAAGTATGAGCACTTGAGGCCAGGAGGTCTACTCCAGTAGATGACTATACAGGAGTGGAAGTAGGAGCGCATTACCAAGGACTTCGTAGTTGGGTTGCCGCGGACCTTGCAGATGTTTGATGCAGTTTGGGTCATAGCTGACAGGTTGACCAAGTCGGCACATGTTATATCCCATGTTTTCGTACGTTAAAGTTTCGTCGTAAGTTAATCGATGAAAGTTCGGGAATGAGATTATTTTTGGATTATAAGTATTATGCTATCTCAAACAAGTGATAAGTAAATTCATGAAGGTGAGAGGGTAAGTAAATTGAAGAAAATGAATTTCGTCGAAGTTTGTCATTTTGGGATAAAATATGACCCGAGCTAAAATACCCGGTACTTATGGACTAGTACCATACAAGGTACCACATGACCATGATAGTAAGGTGTATAAGGTGTGTTAAAAGTGAGTAGCATTTTATGTAAGTTAAGATAATTCTTAATTATGTGGGCAATTGGTTAATTATTGGGTAGTGAGATATTACCTAATTAATTAGGGAATTATTGGATAAGGATTAAAATTTGACTATGTGGCAGCCCACCCTTCAACCTAAATGACTCATAAGTCAAATTAAAAGGTCGCAAGCTAAGATGATTAGCACAAGTGACTATTACGTTTAATCACCTACTTAGAAAATTTACATTTTGCTTTATTGGACCTTAAAATAATCAAAGACAATCTTACAATATTCTCCCTATTACAAAAATTTCAAAATGGATGTAGCTTCAACCCAACAAGATCTCAACAAGACTTCTTGAAACACAAAAAAAATCCAACGAGATCTCTTAGCACTTTAGCAACGTGAGATTTTGCGATTCTAAAGGAGTATGGTGCAACCTTTTTCAAGAATATCATGCGGATTTTTCCCTAATCCAGGTATGTTAAGGCTAATCTTTCCTTAATCTTGGCATGATCTCGTAATTATACGAGTTTGATAACGAGGCATAAAGAGAAATTTGTAATCCTAAATTTATGTACATTTCCTAGTCCCATAAGTTATAGTATTCTTCCTTATCGGGACTTCATATTTAATTGAGTATTGTCTTGTTCCAGTCAATAGAGAAGAGAGCGTATATATATAGTATTACAGTATTTTCATTACCATCAAGCTATAATAGATGGTCAGGACCCTATTGGGCAACCTCAGATTAGGTGGTAAGTTATATACCGAGCCTACGATGGTTGAGCGCCTATGAGCGAAAGTCTAGTATGGCCGAGCGCCTATGAGCGAGCCTACTATGACAGAGCAGTTATATATATATACCGAGCCTTATAGGGCCACACAGCTATTTTACTTACTATATTGAGAGAGTTGAATCAGTATCAGCAAGTAAGCATATCTTCATATTATCTTTGACTTCCAGTTACTTTCAGTTATTATATGATCAGTTCAGTTTCAGCTTTCACTATATTTCCTTACATATTCGGTAAATTATTTCGTACTGACGTCCCTTTCCTTGGGGCGCTGCATTTCATGCATGCAGGTTCAGATAGACAGACGAGTAGATCTCCCATTAGGTGTTGCTCGAGTTCAACTTGATCGGTAAGCTCCATGCCTTCGGAGTTACCGGGTCTAGAGCTTTATGTACATCTTGTGTATATATGTATATATTTATGAGTAGGTTAGGGCCCTATTCCCATCACAGTATATCCATCGGTAGAGGCTTGTAGACATATCATGTCAGTTAGTGCAGTATGTTGGGCTTGTAAGCCTTTTATGTATATTTTGTTGATTTTCCAGACATTGTAGTTATGACGGCCTTGTCGGCCCAGCTTTATATGAATGTTTAGTCAGCATTCGCAATTGTCTTACAATGTGGCCCATCGCCAAAGTATGAAATTATATGTTCAGACTCCCTTAGTCGCAAGTTGGTACCAAGTATAGGTGAGGAACCGGGTGCCGGTCTCACCCCCAGGTTCAGGGCGTGACAACACACTTCATTCCAGTGGTGATTGCGTATACTTCATAGATATTGGCCCAAATTATATCCAGGAGACAGTTTGGCTGCATGGTGTGCATGTTTCCATCATATCAGATAGAGGTCCTCAGTTTACTTCGCATTTCTGGAGAGCAGTACAGAGTGAGTTGGGGATCCGTTTAGAGCTCAGAACCGCATTTAATCCTCAGACCGACGGTCAGCCGGAGCGGACAGTTCATATATTGGAGGACATTCTCAGAGCATGTGTGATTGACTTTGGAGGGTAGTGGGATTGATTCTTGCCTTTGGCCTAGTTCTCTTACAACAACAGTTACCAATCCAGCATCGAGATAGCTCCATTTGAGGCGTTATACAGTCGGCGATGTCATTCTCCCATCGCGTGGTTTGAGCCCGGTGAGCCAGGTCATATGGTACTGATTTGGTAAAGGAATCCTTGTAAAATGTAAAGTTCATTCAGGAGCGACTTCGCACAGCTCAACCCAGATAGAAGAGTTACGCGGATCATAAGGCACGTAATTTATCATTTATGGTGGGCGAGAAGGTTCTCTTGAAAGTCTCGCTGATGAAGGGGATCATCAGATTTGGGAAGAGGGGCAAGTTAAGCCCAAGGTATATAGGCCCATTTGAGGTGTTGAGGCAAGTTGGGGATGTTGCTTATGAGCTTGTTTTGCCTCTTAGCCTATCGGGAGTTAATCCGATTTTTCATGTGTCTATAATCTGAAGATACCATGCCAGTAGGTCACATGTGTTAGACATCATCACGATTCATTTAGATGACAGCCTGGGTTATGAGAAGGAGCCAGTTGCCATTTTTGATAGCCAGGCTCGCCAGTTTAGATCCAAGAGTATTTTTGCGGCAAAGGTCCAGTGGAGGGGCCAACCAGTTGAGGAGGCGACTTGGGAGTCCGAGAAGGATACACGGAGCAGATATCCACACGTATTCAGCACTCCAGGTATGATTCTAGACACGTTCGAAGATGAACATTTGTTTAAGAGGTGGAGAATGTGATGAACCAGCCGGTCTTTTTGCTTTTTAGAACCCCGTGACCCTAAATAAGACTCTCTGTATGTTCTTTTACTGTTTTATGACTTGCGAAGATGGTTAGTTTGGGATCTGAAAGGGTTCAAGTTGAAATCGGAACACTTGGTTCCTTAAGTTGGCCTTAAAAGGATAAGTTTGACTTCTGTCAATGTTTTGAGTAAACGACCTCAGAATCGGGATTTGACAAGCGTAGTATTTAAAGTTGGTTCTTTGAAGGTTTGTTGAAGTTCTTTAAATTTGGTTTGGAGTAGGTTTTGGTGATATCAAGGTTCGACTGGAATTCCAAGATAGGGAATAGTTCCATAATGTCATTTAAGACTTGCACGCAAAATTTGGTGTCATTCCGAGTAGTTTAAATACGTTTCGGCTCTTTGGGAGTAAATTGAAGAACTTGAAGTTCATAGTTTTGTTTCAATTGGTTTAGGGTGTGTGTAACAAACCGATCGGTCGTTCGGTGTGATTTACCCCATTTCCCCTATTTCTGCATTTGTTATGTATCGCTATCTTATTTTTTGATGTATTGGATCAGTTGGTTTGGGTCCGGAGTAGTTATGGTGAGAGTTTAGGCATTTAGCCTAATAGTTGAGAAAGTCAACTAAGAGTTGACTTATTGGTAAACGACCTCAGAATACGGATTTTATGGCTCGAATAGCTTCATTAGGTGATTTGGGGCTTAGGAGTGTGTTCGGAATATTTTTGTGATGTCCAGAGTAGAATTAGGCTTGAATTGGCGAAAGTTAGTTTTTGGCAATTTCCGGTCGGTTGTGGATAATAGGCTATCGAGGTCGGAATGGAATTCCGGAAGTTGAAACGGTTTCGTAATGTCATTTTGGATATGTACGCAAAATTTCAGGTTAATCGAAGGTGTTTTGGTTGGTTTCGGCGTAGTTGGCGAATTTTAGGAGTTTCAAACTTCTTACGCTTGAATTTGATGAAAACTTGGTGTTTTCATGTTATTTTTGGTGTTTCTAGGGCTCGACTAGGTTGTAATAATGCTACGGGGTGTGTTGGTATGTATGGTTGGGCCTCGAAGGGCTGAGGATTGATTTCGGATGGTTGACGGGAAGTTGGAGTGATTTTTTGAAATATGTTGTACTGGTTTGCTGGTGTTTTCGCACCTGCGGAAGGGGAGTCGCAGGTGCGGTTGCGCAGGAGCGGAGAGAAAGGTCGCAGGTGCGAGTTTTTCCTGTGTAGGGAATGGTCTGCAGGTGCGAGGGGTTTGTCGCACCTGCTACGTCGCTGGTGCGGAAGGTGCATCGCACCTGCGAAGCCGTAGGAGCGGAAAGGTGGTCGCAAGCGCGAGAATTGGCCAGTTAAGTGAGTCTCGCAGGTTCACACCCTGGGACCGCAGGTGCGGCCAATTGTCTACAGGTGCGAAAATGACTGTGCAAAACAGTATAAAAAGGACCCCTCCGCGAAATTTATTAGTTTTCATCAATTTGCATGCAGGAGGAGTCCATTGAAGGTGGTTTTGAGAGACAATTTCATGGTTCTTCAGCAAAGGTAAGTTCTTTGGTTGTTAATCCCGTTCCTATGCTATTTGTTAAGATTAGGCTTGAAAATTTAAGAATTTGGGTAGGAAAAAGTTGGAAAATGGGAGGAAAGAATTGGGATTTCTTTTGAGGTTTTGGAATGGCAATTGTGGTCCGATTTTGGTGTTCTTGGTATGTATCGAATCGTGGGAGGACAAGGTTTCTAATGATGTAAAAATTATTGAATTTCGAGATGTGGGCCTGGAGCTCAGGTTTGGCCGAATTTCGAGATCTTTTATTAAATTTATAATTTTCGATTGGGTTGTGTTCCTTGAGTATATATTAATGATGTTGAACTGGTTTTGGCTAGACTCGGTGCAATCTGGGGCCAATTTGAGGGGAAAAGGCATATCGGACTAGTGTCGCGGCCCGGTAGAGGTAAGTAATGGTTATAAATCTTGTCCTGAGAGTATGGAACCCCGGACTGCATTATTTTCTCACTGAATTTGGAATGGCGCACATGTCGGATGACGAATATGTGGCGCGTACTGATTTTTGGATTGGACTAGGTCCTCTCCGCGGCAACTAATGAGTTGCATATTTACTCAAAATCTTATGTTAAATTATGTTCTAAAGATTTGTGAAATATTTGCGTTGTAAGCCGTGTTTGGGGCCTCGTGCCGATCTGTTTAGACCCCTTTGAGGGCGTTTTACTGATGTTTTCCTCACTACCTATTGATGATTTTACTCAGCATCATTGTGCATACTGTTTTATTTGAAACTCAGCCTGATTTACACTACATGAGCAATAAAATGATGTTTTCGGGTCGATTACCCCGTTCTATTACTTCACCCAAGGGGCTTTTCGATTGGTTCCACCGAGTGTGGCCGAGGGCCAAGAGTGATGGTGAGGTGATGAGTGATATTAGCGCTTGGGCTGAAGGAGCCCCTCCGGATTCTGTACACACCCCAGTGAGCGCACCGAGTGCGAGTGATTGAGTGATTGGGAGGCATGAGTGGTTGTAAGGTGCTGAGTGATCGTGAGGTGCTGAGGGATTGTGAGGCATGCCCGAGGGACTAATTATGAAACATGTTTTTCCCGAGGGGCTACTCATGATTTTACTACATTCATTTGCATACCAAGTCCTTGTTTTAAAGTTGCTAAAAATGTGCATTGTTTTAAGGACTTTTGTGAAGTTGATTTCTAAGGCATGACGATTTTGTATATCCATGTATACTATTGGAAAGTAAGGTTGTGTATATTGTGACTTGATAACATTGATTTTATTTGATTCCTTGCTACTTAGACTTGATTTATTTCCATTACTACTGAGTTGGCGTACTCACATTACTCCCTGCACCTCTGTGTGTAGATTCAGGAGCAGATATCGAGCGTTAGCTTTTATATATATATAGCAACGGAGCCGGATCGTGGGGATATAGAGCTAGTTGTTCAGCGTTCGCAGCATCTCTGTTTTCCCTTCCTGTTTTATTTAGCTTTGATTCAGAGTTTTGTATCATAATACTTTATTTTGGCTTATTTCATTAGATGCTCATGACATGTTGGCTCCGGGTTTTTGGGATGGCAGTACTGTATATAAAATTTGCCTATTATATTAAGAACTTTCTGTATATTGTTATGAATGGCTTGAAACTTAAATGGGATTTTTAAAAGGAAATGTGAACATGCGGTAGTCGGCTAGCCTAGTTCCACGATAGGCGCCATCACGGCCGGTTAGTGTCACACCTACTTTTTCACTACCCCCGGATTAATTAAAGGGTGATTAGGGAGTTTTTCCACTTTAAGTGATATTATTCAGATTTGGGATTTATTTTAGTTTTCAGAGTCGCCACCCGGATTTTTGACGATGCTCCGGGACACCATTTTATTTTAAAATCCCAAGCCGAGGAAATTTTGACTCTGTTTTAATTTGTCTGTGACCAGAAATCTGAGTAAGGAATTTTGTTAACCCGGGAGAAAGTGTTAGGCATTCCCGAGTTCCGTGGTTCTAGCACGGTCGCTTACTATTAATATTTAGCCTGTATTATCTGATTGTTTACATGTTATAAACCTATTGTGCCTTTTTCACTTTTTAAAACCGCTTTTAATATTTATGGATTTATCTTGAAATAAGTCACAATGTCGTGAACTTATTTGGTTTTGGACACATCATAACTACGCCACATGAAATGCACCCGCAATTGCAACATGTGATTTTTATTATAGTTTGAAGTTGAAGACGGGGACATGAGTTGCCGCACTTGCGTGTAGATTATCAAGTCAAGACTATGGTCTTGACGGTTTTATAATACCCGTTTGTGGCGATGTTTGAATTTTTCTATTTTTTGAAAGAGCGTTTTAGTTTTAAGATCGATTAGGGCGTTTATGGATTTATCTTGGACAAGTTACGATGGCGTACACTTGTTATTTTTGGGCATATGGCAAAAATGTCACCTGAAATGCACCCATGATTGCTATGTGTAGTTTTATTAGTTATTTAGAGTTAGGGTCGAGGGCATGAGTTGTCATTCCTGAGTGTAGTTTTTATGGTAATTTGAGATAATAGTTGATTCTTTTCCAAATTTCAACCTAAAGATGTATTTTTCAACCTAAAGGATGTGTGGACGATTGTTTAAGCTTAAATTCTAAAGGACACAAATCTTGGGCTATGGCCATATTTAGCCCGAGTTATCCTTTGACTCTTTTGGCAAATCCTAATTTTTGGCTAATTTATTGAGAGGTCACTAGTTTAGGGAATCCAACTAAGTCTTAATAATCTTTACTTTTCAGTTTGTTAAATCAATAGGAAATACGGTAATAAAAAAACACGTTCATTCTTACATACACTTATGAACATAACACAACGGATTTACTGGTTTTCCATTTTTGGTAGCCTAAACATAAATCTGAAATACTCATTAATTCTGAAACGGATTGGCAAGGCAAAAGCATACTACTTTCAGAACTTTTATGATTTCTAGCAAAAGATTGAATCACAGACAGTATTACTAATTTTTGAGATAGTGATTCTTATCAATTTAAAACAAACTGATCTCATATTTCTAAAGGCTTAAAATTCACACACGTATATGTTGATTTTTCGCAGGTTTATAAGACACAAAAATAGACTGAAGATAATCTACTGAATTTATGTCGAAACTAACTGAATTTTTGAGATAACCATTTTTCGAGATCCATCGAAGGGTTTTTACAGATTTCGCATGTGTTCTTTTCCTAATGTCGTTTTCAGAGTGGATAGAATGTAAATTCGAATTTTAGGAAAACATGAATAAAACTGAAATTAAGTGTACAGTCCAGTCCTTTTTACAACTAAAAGTATATACAAACAAAGTTGTAATTGCACTATTACATTGTTCTTGATTAAATATACAAATTCTAATAATAAGAAGAAAATAAAAAGAACAAGATTAAATGATTCTCCTATGAAAGCCAGCAACTTTCATGCTTTTAGGATCTGTATTCTTTAACTTTTAGTCTCACTGGACCATACATAACTCATATGCACTGTAAAAGAATGAATCTAATCATTACAGAGATCAGATTCGACTCTTTACATGCTGCTCCCATAGTGACATAAGATCTAAGTCGTCCAAACCAACATATATAAGCATCTTATGGGGGTGAATTTGACCATTTAAAGGGTCGGATTCACTACCCCTTTAATGCTAGCTAATGACTCTATTATGACTTCAGTGATATAGAATTAATCACAGAAGCCTCTAAGAGACAATTCTATTGTTATAATCAGACATAGATGAACAACCAGATTTTAACAGGCAATTACAGATTCAGCAGGAAGAAAGGCAACATGTTTTATGTATTTTTTCTTAGATCGAATTTGACTATAAGGGAGAGTCTGATTCAAACCCCTTTAAGGCACATATTCTTGAAGAAAGCACAACATGAACCAACAAGTTTAAAACAAGGTCTGAATTCAATTATTTTGTATAAAGTTCACTGTTACATACCTTTAAAGAGAAAGAAAAACCAGCAAGAGACTTGACCAAATAAAGGCCAAGTATAAACAACAAACAGCAAGAAAGAAGAGAAATCAGCAACAACAATAGAAACAGAAAACCAGAGAGAACCAGCACTCAGCAATAACCAAACCCAGATATCTTGAGTAGAAATACTTAGGACTCCCAGCAATCAGACTCCAAAACTGGAAAAAAAAACCCCAAAGGATCTGAGAACCAATTCCTCTAAAAGAAATCAGATTTTTCATTTCTAATAATAACTTTTTTTTTGAATGAGAAGTATTCTGTATTTCAACAGCTCAAGGAGTGTCCAAAAAAGTGTCACCCCCATCTCTAAAAAAATGGTCTATTTATAGGATATTTGAGAATGGGATATTCTTTTGAATATTCCCTATCCAAAGCTGAAAAAGTACATAAGGCAGCTGTCAACCCTATCTTTAGGACAGCTGCCCCTATTCTAGAACTTTCTTACTCATTAAAAGACCTCTTTACCCTTGTAAATCTGATTTCCTAAACTGAGTTACCTAATGTACCCCTTAGATCCATGAATTTACCATTGGGTAATCAAGGTTAAGCTCACTTGGGTTATTATTTAACTCTAGTTAACTAACACTAGTTAGGTCCCTTAGGTGATTACTAGTTATTCTTTGACCAAGGTTAGGTCAACTAATTAGAGGTTAATTGATTAAATACCTAATGATAGTTTTTCATACTAATTAAATGAAGGAGGTCAATCAATTAAACTCCTTAAATTAAGTAAACTGATTCAATTAAATTAACTTAACTTGATTACCTAAAATCAAGAACTTGATCAATCATTAAGCTCAGGTTAACTAATTTGTTTTAGCTATCCTAACTAGTTATCCTGGACAGGTTTTAGGACTTAGGTAGTTGTTTGGGAGGTTACAAATTGGGTTAATCTTGAGGTTAGGACTAAACTAAGTTAATCTATGACCATACACTGGTTCTGGATTAACTAATTTCCTAATTAATCAGACCATTAATTAACTAATCTAAATATAATAATGCTCAAATAAACTACGAAGTAGTTAATCAACAAATGATCCTGCCTAAATAGTAACAGCAAAATCTAACAGGTTCTTGAACAAAGTCAATCACAATGAACAACCTAGGGCAAGGAATCACAACCGTCAAAAGAAAACTTACTACTCAACGACGGATTCATCATAGAAATGCACATCAAACAAACATGGAAAAATAATGAAAAGGAAACAGAATCTAAACCTAATGGTAACAAAACAATTAGAGATAGAATATTAAGAAAAGGAGAGAAAATACTAAACCTAAACCAAAATAGGACTACAATAATTGATATGCTTACATGCTTCAATAGCAAATAGAAATAATAAAAAGAAGAGGAGATACCCGTAAAAGGGGTTTGGCCGGAAAATGGACGGTTGCCGGACCTTGGCCGGACTCCGGAGGGTTTGAAAATGACTTCAACCCACATGATCAGTAGCCCTCAACAAGAGATATCGATCCATATAGGTAGAAACCATTGAAGGACTTCAGATCGGCCAGAAGGGGAAGCTAGGGGTTTTGGATTCCTAGATCCGAAATTTGACGATTTTGGATGGTTTTTTAGGGAAATCGATGGTGGGAGGTGATTGAGGGAAGGGTGAGGGTCATCTGGTGCGAATTTGGGGTTGATTGGAGAAGCTCTGCCGTTGTAGCATTTTAGGTTCTTCAAATTCTTAGATCTGAAATAGGGTGATTTTGGGTGGGATTTTGGCGAAATTGATGGTGGGATGGGGTTAAGGGTGAGGAGAGGGTTTTAGGGTGAAAGGTTGGGGTGGTTTGGAGATGGTCTGCCACTGTTAGGCGAGTTTCGATGGCAGAAACATAGGGCGGCTAGGGTTTGGTCGAGGCAGAAGAGAGAGAGACAAAGGGGAGGGGAGGCGGCTAGGGTTTGGTGGGAGTTAGGCTTTTGATGAAATGAGGGTAGGGGGGTTTTTAGGCCATATATATAGTTAATGGATAATGAGTTCTCAACCGTTGGATCTGGAAAGATCAACGGTTGAGATCTTTCGATTTAATTTGAACGGTGTTGTTTTGGGTACTAGGGATGGACCGTGTAGGAGGTGTATTGGGCTGGGTCGTTTGAGTGTATAGAGATAGGGATTGGGCCTGGCTATTTCCTGGACCAGGTACGATTTAAAGCCCTCTTGATTAATTAAACTAGTTAATCTAATTAGGTTCAAATCTAATTTAATCCAAAAAAATGTAGTAATTGATTTTAACCTTATTTTTCATCTATTTACGGATTAATAAAGAATAAAATGACCAATTTTAAATTCCTAATTAAATCTTTGATTTATCGAATAAAAATTATTAATCTTTAGTAATTAGTTATTAAAACTACATTACGTTAAATAACCATCATTCGTTTGTTATTTTATTCAATTAATTACCAATAATGAATATATAATTCCTTGATAATAATGATGCGCCTAAGTACGCAATTTTAAATAATTTTAAAGGATGAATTATGAATATGCAATGCAAAAAAAAATAATTCACAATTAACACTAAAATTCAACAAAATTTGTGAAATTAATTTATTTTATTGAATTTTGTAGGAGTATATGGTGGGTGAAAAATCACATGCTCAAACCTGCCCCTCTTTGCTCGGAAACATGAAGAGTTTCCGGGCAAAGACGAAGTGAGCGGCGATAAGCGACCTTTACTCATTCATATGTTCCATTGTGAAGCGTTTTTGAAAAGTTTGACCGAACCCTACTTCAAAGGTTGCCTACTTATCCTTGTCTATAAAGGAATCAAGTCAGTGTAGTCCTGGAGATTTTGGTAGCTGGGACTAGCGAGTAATTTTTGTTTCACTGCGGTTGTTGTTGTTACTAACTAAAACCTATCAGTTGCTAAATTACAAGATTCCTATCTAGGACTTGGTCTTGAGTCTTGATCTTTTGCTGGCTCTGACCTGGATCCTGGTGCTTGTTAATCGCATATGCTGATTTTGTCTTATCGTTCCTCGGATCAAAGCAGGATATACTGGATGGATGACTTCAATCTCGTCTTGAATAGTCCACATCCTTCCCGTTTGTGCACTTTTGGATTCAATCTTCTCTTTCTTCTTTTTGTTTTGTTATTTTTTGGATCGAAACTTCTTCTTTTGGTCGTCTCGGGTTCCAATGTCCTAGAAACGTAATCTGCACAAAATCAAAACAAACAAACAAAATTTTATGCCCCAGGTTTCACTAGGAAAATTTCGTGAGTTATTATAACAAACTCTATGCTACTTCGTTATTGAAAGCAATGAAAAGTCGGGACTGGTGCACCGGAGTTACTGCCAACTAGGGAGTGGATACTCTATATCTCAAAGCGGGATCAACTAGGGGTTGGAGACCCTATGTAGCAAAATAAAATCAACTAGGGATTGTATACCCTATGTTGGAAAAGAAATATATTAGGGAATGTATACCCTTGATTGGAAAAGAAAGCATCAACCAGGGAGTGTATACCCTTGATTGGAGAAAGCATCAACCAGGGAGTGTATACCCTTTAATGGAAAAGAAAACATCAACCAGGGAGTGTATACCCTTGATCGGAAAAGAAAACATCAACCAGGGAGTGTATACCCTTGATCGGAAAAGAAAGCATCAACCAGGGAGTGTATACCCTTTATTGGAAAAGAAAACATCAACCAGGGAGTGTATACCCTTGATTGGAAAAGAAAACATCAACCAGGGAGTGTATACCCTTGATTGGAAAAGAAAACGTCAACCAGGGAGTGTATACTCTTGATTGGAAAAGAAAACATCAACTAGGGAGTGTATACCCGTGATTGGAAAAGAAAGCGTCAACTAGGGAGTGTATACCCTTGATTGGAAAAGAAAATATCAACCAGGGAGTGTATACCCTTGATTGGAAAATAAAGCGTCAACCAGGGAGTGTATACCCTTGAATGGAAAAGAAAACATCAACCAGGGAGTGTATACCCTTGATTGGAAAAGAAAACACCAATTAGGGAGTGTATACCCTTTATTGGCATCGACTACGGGAGTGTATACCCTGCGTCGGGAAAAACTGTAATTGGGGATTGGAGGCCCCATACTACTTTGAGTTATTTTCAACTTCAATTCTTCATCTCTTCTTTTTTTTTAGGAAACTTCCCTTTCTTTGGAGTCAATGCTGCAAAGCATTGTTCTAACCCTCGCGACATTCCTTTTGATTGCACCTGCTTTTGCATGGTTGCTTTTGCACCTGTTTCCTATTTTCAAACAAAGAACTATTTGTTAGTTTGGAACGGTGGTTGGTTTTGCGGCCTTGATTTTCAACTATTTGATCTCAGTTCTTTTGATGAAGATCCCAATCACTTGCTTACTTGCTTACTGGGGATTGGGTTTCATCTCTAATCCCGAGGACCTTGGCTTCCTAGATTTTACCATGGAATACTTCGGCTTTTCAAACCTTGCCAAGATGGTTAGCCACGCGGGGTTCAACCTTTAAACTTCATTCGCCTCTATAGGAACTTCAATTTGATTTTCTCCTTTCAAGGTTTTGAGTTTGAATCATCGGCCATTGTGGCCAGTCGGGATCGACTCGATGCCCCTGACGANCATCGGCTAACTCATTGTGGCACCGAGGAATATATCTGAACTCGACGGCTTTGAATCGCTTACTAAGATTCTCCACATGCTCTCTGTAGGGAAGGAGTTTAACATCTCGAGTTTCCCACTCTCCCTTAGCCTGCTTAATGATCAAATCGGAGTCCCCCATGATCAACAACTCTTCTACATCTATGTCAATGGCCATGTTCATGCCCATTATACAAGTTTCATGTTCAGCAGTATTGTTTGTGCAGAAGAAACGGAGGCGGGCCGTGGTAGGGTAGTGTTATCCTGTGGGTGAAATCAAGATTGCCCCTATCCCAATACCTTTCGCATTGGCTGCTCCGTCGAAGAACATTTTCCAGGTGTCAGCGCCTTCCGAGATTATTTTGACGGATTTGATTTCCTCATCCGAAAAATAAGTGCTCAAGGGTTGGTATTCATCATCAACCGGATTTTCAGCTAGATGATCGTCCAATGCTTGAGATTTCATAGTTGTGCGAGTGACATAGACAATATCGAATTCTGTGAGCAAGATTTTCCATTTTGCTAATCTCCCGGTGGGCCTTGGCTTTTGGAATAGGTACTTCAAAGGATCCAGCCTCGTGATGAGGTAGGTGGTATAAGCGAATAACTAATGTCGGACTTCTGAGCAACCCAAGTTAGAGCGCAGCAAGTCTTTTCTAACTGAGAATACTTGGCCTCGTAGCTTGTAAACTTCTTACTTAAGTAATAAATGGCCTGCTCTTTCTTCCCGGTTGCATCGTGTTGCCTGAGAACACACCCCAAGGAATTTTCTAGCACCGTCAGGTATAGGAATAGAGGTCTCCCTGGTTCTGGTGGGACTAACACTGGAGGATTTGACAGATATTCTTTGATTTTGTCAAAAGCGTCCTGGCACTCGTCTGTCCATTTGATTGCTGCATGTTTTTTCAATAGCTTGAATATAGGCTGGCATGTGTAGGTCAACTGAGCGATGAACCTGCTGATGTAATTCAACCTACCCAACAGACTCATGACTTCCTTCTTGGTTCTTGGGGGTGGGAGATCCCGAATAGATTTTATCTTTATTGGGTCCAGCTCAATGCCCCGTCGACTAACTATAAATCCCAGTAATTTTCTGGATGGAAATCTGAAAGCGCATTTGGCTGGGTTTAATTTCAAGTCATATCTGCGCAGGCATTCGAAGAACTTCCTCAAATGCTGCACATGGTCACTTTGGGTTCTGGACTTAATGATCACATCATCCACGTACACCTCAATCTCCTGATGCATCATGTCGTGAAATATGGCGGTCATGGCCCTCATATAAGTTGCCCCAGTGTTCTTTAAACCAAATGGCATGACCTGGTAACAGTATGTTCCCCAGGGTGTAGTGAAGCTTGTCTTTTCTGCATCCTCTTCATCCATCAACACCTGGTGATATCCGGCATAGCAATCGACAAAAGACTGTACCTCATGCTTGGCACAATTGTCAACTAGGATATGTATGTTTGGTAGTGGAAAATTATCTTTGGGACTTGCTTTATTCAGATCTCGGTAGTCGACACATACTTGGACCTTTCCGTCCTTTTTAGGCACCGGAACCACATTGGCCAGCCAGGTTGTGTATTGGACCACTCGGATTACTCCAACCTTTAGTTGTTTAGGGACCTCTTCTTTGATCTTGTCACTCATGTGTTTTAAATTTCGTCTACTTTTGTTGGATCAAGAAAACACGTCTTTGAATTCAAATAGGAGTTGAATCAAGGCGTCTCTAGTCCTCTCGTCCGTGTGGACGCTTATCATGGTTTCTCGAATCTCTTCTTCATTGCCCAAGTTAACGGATTCCGTTTCGTTTAAGTTTGGCTTAGGCTTATTCTCGAACTGTTCCAATTCTCGATTTATTTC
>ML412906.1:21404-50747 GCA_005239525.1 Nicotiana knightiana | reverse complement strand
CCCCCCCCCCCCTCCCCCAGCTTTTTACTAATAATCCCAGATCTGATTATTACAGAGATTATTATATTATTACATCCCAATAATGAATAAATTACATAGTAAAAATTATTACACTACAGGGAGCCTTAGCATGCCCAATATTAACCTGGAAACCAGGCCTTCAAGAAAAGCTAGTTTGAAGTATACAGGTGGTCCATCCATGATACAAAAAATTGGGCTTCTGGTGTGTCAAAGTTCCCAAGGGCCTCAGGACCCCGGGCAATGCTCACACCAGAACCTTACTCAGAACAATAGTTTGTAAAAGATTGGAAGACCAGCCCCAATGTGTCAGAGTTCGGAGGAGTCTCAAGGACCCTAGGAAGTACTCATATCGGGGGTGGTAAGAAATTAGATAACTATGAGTAGAAGTTTGAAAATATATAAGGGGTAGAGGGATAATTTTAGAAAAATAGTTTTATTTTTTTTAGGAGCAAACAAATTCAAACTACATGAAGCAACCAGAGCAGACAGAATCCAATTTTAGCACCAGGTTCAAGCAAATTGGTGTTTATTCAAACTAAATACTCAGACCAGTACTTAAAGCAGTCACAAGAGCAAGGATTAAACGATAGAACTGACCACACATGCTTGCAATATCTAAACATGTTCAGAATAGGGAACATACACCTGAATCAAACAAGGTTTCACATTACTGGAGATTACTTATTTCATTAATTACCACTAGGTAAGGCCATAAAGAGATGTATTAAATAGAAACATGCTGAAGTTTGAAGTATTTAAACAAACAAACACATAGAACAGGAACTAAAGCATACTAGTCTAGAAAGAGGTAAACAAACATCATGGATCAGATAGAAAACATGCTAAGGTGAGCACACAGAACAGAGTAGGTTAACAGGAATTGAGGCATGCTAGTTGAGAGAGAAATAAACAGGAACTATATGGCAAAAAAAAGCATATCGAGGTTTAAAATAAAAATCATATAATTATCATGGAACAGAACAATATAATAAGAACTAAAGCATAGTAGTTGAGAAAGAGATGGTCAGGAATCAGGTATCCAAACAGAAGCATGTTGAGGTCTATAATAAACTGACTACATAGCATATAGAATAGAACAAAATAAAAGGAATTAAGGCATCCCAGTTAGGGAGAGAGTAAACAGGAAGGAGATGGCAATCCGAATCTTAGAGTCTAGCCTTGGCTTTCAGCCGGCTACACAATGCAGCAAATCAGAACGATAGAAAGAACTCAAAATGTGTGAGTGTTGTCGCCCCCCCCCCCCCTTTTCCTCGCACGGGTCAAGTGTGGAGAGATCGGGTTTATGACATTCTTGACAACTCCTTAAAGGAAGAGGTTTAATGAAGAGTCGCCACCTAACGATTTTGTGGTGCGTTAGGGCACCTAGAGTAATAACTCATGAACTAGTTTGCATTACCAGAGATTGGGAAAGGGCTTGAAGTTATCCTAAGGGAAAGGTGTTAGGCACCCCTCAAGATCCAAAATTGTGGGTCCCAGCCAAGAAGTTTTGTGAATTTGGACGGTAAACAAATAGCAAGTAAGGTTCATATAAGAGGGGATTTCAAACAAGTATGAAAATATTTAAAGGTTTTTGGGAAAAAACATCAAAGTAAAACATTTGAAAAGAATTGCCCTAGGTTTAAAGTAATACGGATCACATCAACACAATACCCGGTAATCACTCCTCGAAGAGGGGCTACACATGGTATTAGCGCACCAGTCATCATATCTGTATTCTACCCTTCCCACCCCGTAGAGGTTAGAAGCGCGTGCTGGTCACGAAAGCTTATTGCGTGCTATTACACATCCCGTTCTATAAGTCCCGGAGAGTGTTTAGGACTATTAAATCCTACAAGGTGAGTACTAGGTTGAACCCCTAGGTTTAAAGGATAAAATTCTAAGCGACATATAAAACAATTAGGACTACAAATATGGGAACATATAAGGGCAGATAAGAGGCTCACAGATCCCTCCACAAGTAAACATGTAAATAGCACGCCTCAAACACAACAAGGGTCTCAAAAATAAGAACTTAAAGCATGAGATTTGAGTGGAAATAGTAGGTTTCAGTGAGTTTTGGCAAAGGGAATATTTTGAAAATAACTCAGTAATAAAGCAGATTAAAACAGAGTAGTTTGAAGACAGAACGGGATTAAAAATAAACAGAGAGATTTGCAGAAAGGAGTGACTGATTTTGGAAATTCAGTATTTCAAAGACAGGGCAGGAATTTAGAGCAGCAGCTTCAATGAATTTTCAGTAAAGAGTGAATGAATAATCTTAGCAACCAGTAATTTTGGAGAGTAGGGACTTTAAATAACAGAGTGATTTGCATGTATTTCGAAAAAAAAGGTGAATGGTTTAAAAAATTCAGCCGTTTATAGGCAAAGCATGAGTTGAGGATGGTAACAATAAGCAAAGCCTTAAGGATTTCAAAAAAAAGACTGATTGGTTTTCAAAGACCACCTTTTAATACAGGCAAGACATAAAACAGTTGATTTTAGTTTTAATAATTATTATACCCAAGGTTTTCCTAGGTGTCCGTATATATACTAATTATGTACAAATTGATTATGAGTCCTGAAGCATGATTTCTAGATGCAAATGCAGAAGCAGTATCATTACGAAAAATTTTATTATAGTTATTAGTTGTGAGTAGGATTTCTAAAATAAATATGAGAATAGCAGAGATGCTGAAGTAAACAACCTAAACAGGGTTTCTAATGCATGGTATGCATGTCCGAAGCATGATACTATTGCACACATAGGTGAATAAATCCTATAATCATGATTTCTACCCATAAATATCTAAGCATGCATAATCCCCTCCCATAATTACTATCCAGCCCCAAATATTTATTTACAGATTATTACAAATCAGGGATAATAAATTACGTTACTGAAAGGAAAATAAGAAGCTACTTCTATAGGGAGCCTTCAATCAGGCCCATATCTCCCAACCTCAATCCTTTCGAGTTTCACAGCTTTTCATGGTCCGGGTGCGGCAAAGCTCCCTAGGTCCCCAATGGATCCCTGGCCAATACCAACACCCAAACATAGTTACCAAAGTTGAGCAAGTTCAGTGTGGAATTACCAACTTTGTGTGTCAGAGTTAAATGGGTACTATGAGGCATCCGAGGCAGTGCTCACACGAAGGGGGTAGAACCTAAATTTCTAAGAGTAGTGAGATGTGCTAGAAGGATAGAAAATTTTGTAGTTGAACAGAGTTTACAAAAAAAATTGGAGAGTTGTTTTGAAAGATTAGCTTTTGAAAAAAAAAACAACAGAAGTATTAATCACAAAAAAAAAAAAGATTCAAGAGTGTAGAATTGCACAGAAGGATAATGGGGTAAGGGGACAAGTAGGTCACATAATAACAAAGGAGATCCATAGACTTAAGAAACTCATTTAAGCGTAGTTACACAAATCAAAGAAGTTCAGGGGACCAAGGAATGGCCAAGTTTAGACATGATAATAGACATCAACAGAATACAGTTATAACCGGTAAAATTAGGAGTAAACAATAGGCATATGAGCATCATTGGGTCAGCATGTAAGTCAGAAAGAGATAAAGCATGATGGGTACTAACAGATAAGCAAAAGATTCAATTGCATGTTGAGTAGTAGAAGCATAAGTAGAAGAAAATTAGGAAGATAACAAACTGAAACAATAATAAGCACATTGGTTTGAGACTTGTAAATTAATAAAAACATATCAGTAATGAGAGAGCAAAGCAGAAGGCAAAAAGCAAAGTGAGAATACAATGTCAGCCTTGGCTCTCAGCCGGCTAACAATAGACAGGAACAGAGAGAACAGTAATAGAGTAAAGAGAAAAGAGAGAGTTCTAGCACAAGAGAGAGAGCAGAGAGAATAGTATTGATGTCCGTTTACAATGAAAGAGAAAGAGTATATATAGTTGAAAAGAAAGTAGTAACTAAGGTAAAAATCAAAGTCAAGTAGTAATTAAGGGGACTCATAATCAATTAATGTAAAATCAGCAAAGATACTCCCTTAAATGAAGGAGTCGAGTTCAAATCAGTATTAACAGGCAGCAAATAAGGAAAGGAATCAGCTGCGAAGCTAATTTAATAATATAAGGAACAGTATAGAATAGAACATGCAATTAGGACTAGGTACAGAATATACCAATTAAGTAAAGTGTATATTAATTTATTCGACAGCATGTTTATTCACATAAATAAGACATAATATAGTTTAGTTCTATAAGTCAGTCAAGGAAATCTTGAATGAGATTCAAATCACAGGGAACCAGTGTCAATCAAAGGAAAACATCACAAATTTTAAGGAAAACTAGGAATCAGTAAAGAATACCAGCAAAGCACTAATCTCAGAGATTCAAAATAATAAAAACGATACTAGAAGAACACATAGAAAACATTAGAATCCCTAATCCCTTAATTAGGGATTTGTATTGAAAAGATAGAAGATAATTAAAGGAACCGGTCAGACAAGCATGGTTTAGGCAGAGACGACAAGGAATCATAAACCCTAACATCATTTAGAGCACGACATCACGAGCACACATAGAATATACGCAAGCACAATAGTCATGTTAGAACAGATTAACAATATTGCAACAATACTCGGACTCATAGATTGAACCCAGAAATTTAGGGGTTTTAAAAAAATGACTCAAAAAATAGGAGAACGGTTCCAATAATGCTCAAACATAATAAAATCAGGAAATAATACTAAGAAATTAGCAAGAAACTATTTTTGTAAAGGATTTTAAAATCCTAGTTATAAAAAGATGAGAAATCGTTTAGGAAATTGAGAGATTTTTAAAGAAAACAAGAAAAGAACTAGCAATATATATGGATTTGTTACAGATCTAAAAATATCGGAAGGTTCAAAATTAGGGTTTCATAAGAAACCAAAGAAAGTAGAAGAACCTGCCGTGAAACTCAGGAATAGTGGTGGTTATGGCATAATCGTGTCAAAACCCCACCGGAGAGAGCCGAAAAACCACCCAAGCAGGAACCCTAGTAACCGTTTGGCATGGTCGGAAACATTAAAGGCTTCAGATATGAAGTAACCAGAGAAAGAAGGCGTCATGGAGGCTGGTGGTCGAAAGGAGAGAGGTCGGAGGTGGCCGGAGAGAAGACGAACTTTATCGGAGAAGAAGGTGAACCAGAAGGTTCTAGAGAGAAGTAGGAGGGAAAGAGACGAGAAGAGAGAGGGTCGATCTTGAAAGAATGAGAGGGGTCTTGGGGGTGGGTGAGGGGTTAATTAAGGAAAGAAATAATCTGGGCCGTTGATCTCATTTGATCAACGACTCAGATTTAATCAGGGGT
This sequence comes from Nicotiana knightiana, assembly GCA_005239525.1. Lineage (NCBI taxonomy): Eukaryota > Viridiplantae > Streptophyta > Magnoliopsida > Solanales > Solanaceae > Nicotiana > Nicotiana knightiana. The sequence continues at coordinate 45,412 of ML412906.1, read as the reverse complement.
TGGGGCGGGTTAAATTTTGGATTGGGCTGGATCAAATTTGGGTTATGGGTTTGGGTAAATTGGGTTTAGAGATTGGGTTGAAATGTGGCTAACATTAAAATAGATGTGGCTATATGTTAAATACCCGTAAAATAGATAATTAATTAACTAAAATAGCCAATAATTATAAAAAAATAAAATTAAGTCAAAATAGGTAAAATTACAGTAACTAACTAATATTAGGTGCAAAAGATGCATAAGTTTCGCATTAAAATAATATAAAATGTTCAATTGGGCTATAATTGTAAAATTATTGTAATTGAAATTAAATGAGACCCAATTGGCTAATTTGCGAAATAATTTAGTTTCATTAGATAAAAAATTTGATTGTAAATAACATACTGAGCAGGGAAATATTTTTAAAATCATTTCTAGCATAATTTATGAATTATTTAGATATGAAATATTAAAATAAACAGGAAAATAATTTAATAAAAATATGGAAAAATAGGGAAAGACACTCATTATTAAAAGAGTAATTTTGAGGGCTTGTATGCAAGTTTGAAAATAATTTGAGAAAAAATTAGGTATCAACAGCTGCCCCTCTTTACCCGGGAAGGATGAAAGAGTTGTCGGGTAAAGATATGATGGCCAATTTTGACCGAATAAAAATTGTATGAGAGATTTAGGCCGCACCCTGGCTTCTAAGCTGCCTACATATCCCTGATTTTACAGGAATCAGGCTGTATGTAGTTCCGGAATCCTCCGAAAAATATACCGGTGATGTTTCACAAGAACGGACGCAAAGTGCGAGGTAAGGTAAAGTAGGAAGGTCTTACGGGGTTGCATCGGAGAACTGGAGCGGTCCGCTCCTGCCTGGCTGGCCGTCCCGGCCGGATTACCTACAAATAAATAACAAGCGTATATCGTGCATAATATAAACATGATGCAAGTTCCCGTTGGATTATGAATGTTGTCTTTGGACAATTGAGGATGATGTCCTTAGACCATGATGTCCTGGGCCATGAATCGCTTGATGCGGGATCCTCGGGCTATGAAATGATGTTCTCGGGCCATGCGGATGGTGCCTCCGAACCATGGTGCCTTTGAATAATGGTATGTAAGTTGAATAAAAGGGATCCTTAGGCCATGAAATAATGTTCTCAGGCCATGAAGATGGTGCCTCCGAACGATGACGCCTTTGGACAAGTTGGCGATATTTCAGTCCATGAAGAACGCAGTGGTATCATGCTAACAAGACAAAGTTTAGTCTTGCGATTTGCGAAAGAAAAGAGGGGAAGAGCTTAACCCGAGAGAAGCATAAATAAGTAACGTCACGAAAAGTGGTTGTTTAGAAGAGGTAGATAGAAGCTTTATGCAATGAAGTAAAATGCAGGGGAGGTAGCGTAGAACCTCAGAAGGCAGAATGGTAGCCTTACGCAGTGCAGGAAATAAAATGCAGGGGAGGTAGCGTAGAACCTCGGAAGGCAGAATGGTAGCCTTATGCAGTGCAGGAAATAAAATGCAGGGGAGGTAGCGTAGAACCTCGGAAGGCAGAATGGTAGCCTTATGCAGTGCAGGAAATAAAATGCAGGGGAGGTAGTGTGGAACCTCGTAAGANGTCGGCATGTGCGACGATTTTGAGAGCGTGTCCTTAAGAAATATGCATCTTGCGAAGATAGTAATGTGTTCTGGGATTTTGCCGACTTTGTGCCTGCATCCAAAGAAAAATTATGAGTTCTGTAAAGGGGAGGGTTAGTTCGCATCCCCACTGGCTCGGCTCGGCCTGCCTGCTTGATAACGAGGACTTTGTGTTGTTCATATCACAGGGGTAGCGTTTCTAAACAAGCTGTTTTGAGAAAGCAAATATGCATGGTTTTATAAAAATATAACATATAATTTAAATTAATTTCTTTGGATGAACCGACGACCACGACGCAGTTCAAGACATTGCAACCTCTCTTGCTATGGAATTTTGAGGGTCCTCCTCAAGATTCTGCCCCAGTTTGATGGGTGAATGCTTCTGGTTGTTGCTTGTGCGGTGCTCGGCTACATTTGCTTTGGAATTTTGAGGTCCCTCCTCAAAATTCTGCCCCAGCTTCCATTCGTGGGGGAGATGAAATTTTTATTAAAATGTGACCAAACCCATAGGGCTGCCTACGTATCCCCTCTTAAACGGGAATCAAGTCAGGCGTAGTTCAATTTACAACATTTGATAAAAGCATGAAAGTTACACATAGTAGCGCTTGACTGCATCTGAGTTGATTGGCTTTGGCCTTTGATGGATCCAGTTCTATTCCTCGGCGACTGACGATGAACCCTAGTAACTTGCCAGCAGGAACCCCGAATGCACACTTCGCAGGGTTAAGTTTCAAATTGTACTTCCTTAACCTGTTGAAGAACTTCCTCATATCTTCCATATGGTTAGTGGCTTTCCTTGATTTGATGATGACATCGTCCACATATACCTCTATCTCTTTGTGAATCATATCGTGGAATATAGTAGTCATGGCCCTCATGTACGTGGCCCCTGCATTCTTCAGACCGAATGGCATCATCTTGTAACAATACACTCCCCATGACGTAACAAATGTCATTTTCTCAGCATCTTCCTCGTCCATCCAAATCTGATGGTAGCCAACGAAAAAATCTATAAAGGACTGCAGCTCATGCTTGGCGCAGCTGTCAATTAGGATGTGTATATTTGGCAAAGAGAAGTCGTCCTTCGGACTGGCCTGGTTGAGATCCTGGTAGTCGACACAGACTCTAACCTTCCCATATTTCTTTGGAACAGACACGATGTTGGCTAACCATGTCGGCTATTCAACCACCCGGAGAACCCTGGCATTGATCTTCTTGGTGACCTCTTCTTTGATTTTCAAGATCATGTCTGGTTTGAACTTCCTGAGCTTTTGCTTCACTGGTAGGCATGTCGGATCGATTGGCAACTTGTGGGCCACAATAGATGTACTAAGGCCAGTCATGTCATCATACGACCAGGCGAATATGTCCTTATATTCTCTTAAAAACTCTGTATATTCCTCCTTTTCTAATGGCGACAGATGAACGTTGATGCGTGTTTCTTTGACGTTCTCTGCATTTACCAGGTTGACAACCTCAGTCTCGTCCAAGTTAGACTTAGTTCTATTCTCAAAGTTCTCGACCTCTTTCACAATATCCTCAGGTATATCATCCTCGTCTGAATTGGAATCCGTTTGTTGCGTTGCCTCGTTGCATGTCACAGTCGTCGTTTCATCAAGATAAGTAATAGTAATGTTGTGTAAATAAAGTAATGGGGAGGAAAACAGTAGCAAGTAAATATACGATTTATAGAGAAACTTCAAATGCTTTGATAAATTGAATAATCATTTGAACATAGGAGCTCTTTCTTGCAGAAATTAAAAATGCGAGAAGGAAGAAACTTTTTCTAAATAAATAAGCTATAAATAAATTCTCGTTTTGTTAGCCTTGCTACCCCGAGGCTCGACAGGCTTTGGTCGTTCTGACAGACCAATTCTTGAGATATGATCCTCTACTCGCGACCTGTATGGAAGGGCCTTCCTCCCCCTCCCCCCTCCCTTCAAGAATGAAACAACAATCCATGTCCTCATCGTCAAAAATAAATCCCTCATTGCCGCTAACGCTTCCTCTTCGTCCGTACCGTAGATGATATCAGCTTGCTGGAAGGTTTGTTCTAAGTGAGGTATTGGCTGCTCCAATGAGTAGTAGGGATTACGCCATGGTGGCGACCAGTACTTGAATTCCTTCCAAGTGTACTCATACCCTCGCCCGAAAGAGGTACCGTGCTTCTTGAGTGTTAATGGCTTCGTTATTCCCTGGAGATTTTTACCGAGCCCTTTTCCTGGCTCGTATCCTTTCCAGTTTAAGATGCTCTCGATCTTACTGTCCCACCATTTACCCTTATCAATGGAGTTAACTCGTTCAATGTTGTGGTATATTTCTCCACCCAGCTTCCTTCTCCCCTCAGTGACCGAAAAAGTCTGGCGACCGTAGATATGGTTTCTACCGTCTCCATGAATGACTACCTCTTGATGATTCCATTCAAAATTCAACGCTTGATGTAGGTTTGATGCTACGGACCTAGAGGCATGTATCCAAGGTCGCCCTAACATCAATTTGTAGGATGCAGGCACGTCTATCACCTGGAAGTCTACATCGAACCAGGTGGGTCCCATCTGTAAGCACAAGGTGATTTCTCCCATAGTGGACCTATGCGAACCATCGAAGGCCTTTACATTGATCTCTCCTTATTTTATATCATGTAGACCTTTGCCCAATTTCTTGAGTGTGATCAACGGACAAATGTTGAGGCTGGAACCCCCATCAATTAAGATCCTTGTAATGAAGTGATCCTCACATTGCACAGTAATATGCAGTGCTCTATTATGCCCTAACCCCTCGGGCGACAACTCGTCTTCATGGAAAGTAATCTTGTGGCTTTCCAGAACCTGACCCACCATGTTTGCCATCTCTCCGCTAGTGATATTGTCTGGTACGTATGCCTCACTCAACACTCTCAGCAAGACGCTCCTGTGCGTCTCAGAATTCTGTAATAGAGAGAGGATAGATATCTGAGTTGGTGTCTTGTTCAACTGGTCGAGGATTGAGTACTCTTTGGCTTGGATCTTTCTCCAATGATTGTTTGAACCTGTTTCAATGGTGGGAGGACGGTTGGCAGCCTGTTTGCTAGATTCAGCCAAATGTTCAAGGGTATAAACTCTGCCAGTTCTGGTCATACCCTGTGCAGTAATGGCTTCCTCGGACTTGCTTTTACCCTTTTTGCTTGCTTCAGTTGTGTAGTCCCATGGGATGGCGTTTGAGTAAAAGGGTGGCGTTGTTGACATTGCCACTGGAATAGGTGTGGTCATCCTTATTCCCACCGGAGTATATGTTATAGGCGGCCGGACTGCTACTTCAAGTGGCCGTAAAAACTCAACTTCGATCGGTGCTGGGGCCTTTTCCTTTGCGGGCGGTCTCGATTCAAGCTCGAGTGGAATGGACATGTTTACCTCAGCATCCTCAGATGGCTGCATCTGAACCAAAATTGGGTTGAGAGTAATTGCGGGCTTCTTCAGGTCACCCTCTGCAATCAGCCCAATTGATCCCTCAGGATTCCAATCATCATCTACTTCAATCATATGGACACCACCTTTATGATCCGGCAGCGGATTATTGCGAACATTAGGAGCAGGGTCCTTGGCTACAATGATCTTGTTGTCTATGAGGGTTTGTATCTTGTCTTTCAAGGAACAGCATTCCTCGATGGTGTGTCCCTGCATGCCGGAGTGGTAAGCACAGGATTTGTTTAGATTGATCCACTGAGAAGGGTTCTCAGGGGTGGCAGCAGGAATGGGTGTGACGTAACTGGCGGCTTTGAGTCTTTCATATAGTTGATCAATGGGCTCGGCTATGGCAGTCTCGAGAAGTTTTGGCGAGTAGGTGGTGATTGGTAGTGAGAAGGTTGGGAATGTAGGCATTGTAAACGGGGGCTGGTTGGGAGTATCTGGGCAAGGTAGGCTGATATGTGGGTGGTGGAGCTTGATATGTGGGTGAGGGTGCTTGGTATTGAGGTGAAGGTGCTTGGTAACTTGGAGTTGGTTGGTATGTGAATGAGGATGTTGGATATACTTGGTATTTGGGTGGGGACTTGGCTTGTTATGCGACCATCACGGCTCCCACATCCTTCTTTCTGGACACACCACCAGACTGTAGAGCTTTATTAGTAGCCTGTAAAGCTTCAAAGTTGGTAACCATACCGCTTTTGATGCCTTCTTCGATTCTCTCTCAATTTGATGATGTCAGAGAACTTGTGACCTTCGACCATCATCAGGCATTCGTAATATTAAAGATCCTGAGCTCGTACAAAGAATTTCTTCATTTGTTCCTCTTCTAAGGCTGGCCTAACCTTGGCAGCTTCTGACCTCCAACGAGTAGCATACTCGCGAAAGGTCTTCGTTGGCTTCTTCTTTAAATTTTGGATGTAGAATACATCCAGAGCATTCTCCGTGTTGAACCTGAATCGATCCATGAAGTTTGTTGCCATGCTTACCCAATTAGTCCATTTCTTTGGATCCTGGCCGATGTACCAGGATAGTGCATCTCCTTTAAAATTCCTCATGAAGAGTTTCATGCGGATTCGTTCATCTTTTCCCACGCCAACCAATTTGTCGCAGTAAGTTCTCAAATGGACTATTGGATCACCAGTACCATCGAACATCTCGAACTTAGGAGGTTTGTACCTCTCGGGCAGTTCGACATCAGGCTGTATGCAAAGATCTTCATAGTTCAGCCCCTCAATCCCTCTAGCTCCTTCGACGCCCTGAACTTGATTGGTAACCTTCTTGAGTTCCTTAGCCAAATTCTTGATGAGCCTATCCTTCTCCTCAGACTCAGGGGTATGTGGTGTGGAATGAGCCACGGTTGCCATGTAAATGGGATTATTGTAGGCCTGGAAGTGGTCCTTTGTCTGGTTCTGGAGAGGTGGAGTGTTATGGTGACAGGCATTGCATGGCGCTGGGGGAGTCTGGTCCGTGGGGTGATTTGGTTGTTTGGGGATGTTTTGTGGTAGAGTGGGTTTTGGAGCATTTGGGAAGTGGACATCTGGGACATTGAGGGAAAATGATAAGTTAGCCAGATTCTTGACTTGGTCAAGTTCCTCTTGGAACTTCAGTAGCTTCTTCTCCAGTGGAGACATACCCTCTTGCAGAACTTGAATACCCCGACCAAAAACAATCTCAACATGTTCATCCCTGTTGTCTTTTCTGGCGCTGCTTGCCTCTGCCATCTTAGTTTCACCCTTGCTTTTTCTTTGGGAGGACTAGAAGGAGGAGTAAGAGGAGGGCCCTTTGATCTTGTGCGGTAGGCGGATGATGCCAGAATGCACAAACCAACCTTTGGGGAGGGGAATAAAAAATAAAGAAAACAAAAAACGAAAAATTAATGAAGTTATTGAGGATCATAAAATAAGGCGGAAATGTAAAGCGTGTCCTAAGTTGGGGACCTCTTTGTGCCCGAGGTAGGCCTAGCGACAAATTGATTTGGAGAATTTAAGATGCTAAATGCCTCATTTTATTGATAATAAAATAGACAAATCCAACACGACTCTAAGAATGCGAAAAATATAAAATGTCACTAATGGTCAGGGGCCTTATTACATCAGAAGGAAAAGTAAAGACAATCCTATCTACTTGGTCCCAGAAGGACCTTCCCCAGACTCGGCATATTCGCGCGCCTTGATCAGCGCCCCCATCTCGGGGAGTCCCAGCAGCAAGTAGGTCCTGACTAGAATTCTTCCTTCAGATCCCTCGGTTTTCTGACAGGTCTCGATCCTCCTAATCAACTTCTCCTCTAAGTCGACTATGCCTCGCTCCAAGTGTGCTAGCCTCTAGGTGGAGGTGATGGACATGTCTTTCCATTCCTCTATCAGCTTCTTGTTGGCCTCGTGTATTTTGTGATGATCTTCTTCACAATCACGGAGCCTCTTGCGCAACTGGTTGAGTCTAATCATTGGTTCGGCCTTTTCATCTATGACCCTGTGACCTTGAGTGAACCCGGGCTCGATACGTCCATCCCAGTTTTCTTCCAACCATTCCAGATAATAAGGAGTATAACCAGCATGATACTTATCGTATTCAATGGTGTCCTTCTCAAGCCTGATCTTACAATGCCACAAATGCTGAGCTCCGCCCTTGTGGGGGCTATCGTCAGTTTGGAAATCTTCCCTGAGTTAACTCCTCTTCTCGACCCTTGGTACCACTTGCTTCCTCCTTGCCTGCCTCATGACTCGGATCGGGATGTAAGGATACATCCCTCTTAGACCAATCAATAACAGAAATGGGGTGTCTCGAGTTCGGATGATGAACTCGTCAGTTGGGAACCACTCGAATATCCACTGAATCTGATCCTCGGTCAAGTTTCCTAGCAACTCGGCCCATCCATTGGCGTTTTTCGGCTGAGCAAACATGTCGGGGATGTAGTTCATACGCTTTGGATGATTGAAAGCAATATGATCATCCCAAATTATTCAATGGATGTCCTAACGGTAGTCTCCCTTTTGCAAATGCTCAGTGAGCCACAGTTGGAGTAACAGATTGCAACCCTCGAAATGTTTTGCCCCTCGTCGACACTTTTACAAGGCTCGGTACATGTCAGCAATGATCATGGGAACGATACTGAAGTCCTGCCCGTCAACCCCTTCAATCAGAGTCTTGGTAACCATAGCCAACCTAGTGTGGATTCTTTCTTTCTTTGTTGGGAAAACCATCAGACCCAAGAAGCTTACTATAAAGACAAATACCCGGCGGTGAATGTGCCCCAGAGAAGTAAGGGCGAACTCTTCCTGATAAGTGCGGTAAGACTAGCTACGGCCATACCTCTCGTACAAATAGTCAAAGGGGATGTACGAGTCTTCCAAGCAGACCAAGTCTGGATTTTTCTTTAGTCCCATCATCTTGAGAAAACCTCAGCATGTACGGTTTTCAGGCATCAATAACCTTGGAGAATCCCAAGCTAAACCGGCTAACCCTCATATTTCCTCTAGAAATGGTGTCATCTCATTGTTTCCAAAGCAAAAGACCGACCGATCACAGTCCCAGAACAGGGTAGCAACTTCTATCATCATGTTGTTAGGCTGAATGTCCAGAAGAGAGGCAGGTTGTCCAAGTGATTTCTGATGACTGTTTTGTCACTGGAGTGAAGATCCTCCCACCAGTTTAGTAGTTTGGGGTGGATATTGGTCATCATGCCGAATCTGGGGACCTTGTGCCTCATTTCTGCAAAACAAACAAGTTAGGCCCTTACCCCCACCAGACTCGACTATTTAACATCAATAATTAGCATGAGCATTTAATTCTCCAAATAAATGCACAGATCGTGAAGGCGTCTGTTTGGGTTCCAGGGAAACCCAATGGACTTTGGACAAGGCTATTTTAAAGGCTATTGTGAGGACAACACGTTAACCTGTCTAGGTTTGACCATGATGCATGCAACATACAATAGAGTAAGGTTTCTATGGAGTTTTAGACAGGTACCCTTGAGCGGACAACTCAAAGGGGGAAGGCACGCAACTGTCGACTGCACCGTTGATCGACTAGTTTTACCGCAAATACGCCTTTTCGAATTTAGGGGTAGTAATATTGGAATAGAGCAACCACTCATTGTAAGAGTTGCCATAGGATTTTTTTTGGCACGAATGGAATATGAATGCGGAGCATGATATGCAATAAATAACATTTAAACAAGTAGGCATGTATTTTCACATTGAGGAAAGGGGTAAAGAAAGGAAATACGGCAGTTATAATTGAAAGCAATTACAAAGAAAACGTGAAGATACGTCAGTTTTGTTCAGGCGAAATAAATACTTGCGAAATTAAACAGTTAATAGCATATAACGGGAATAGGAAAAGGCATAAACATTTAAACAGAAATTGAAAGGTCCAAATTCACAAGACAACCTATAGTGGTGTAAGCCTAGGGAATATCCCCAGCAAAGTCGCCATGTTGTCGCCCCCCCCCCTTTTCCTCGCACGGGTCAGGTGCGGAGAGATCGGGTTTATGACATTCTGGACAACTCCTTAAAGGAAGAGGTTTAATGAAGAGTCGCCACCTAACGATTTTGTGGTGCGTTAGGGCACCTAGAGTAGATAGCTCATGAACTAGTTTGCACTACCAGAGATTGGGTAAGGGCTTGAAATTATCCTTAGGGGAAGGTGTTAGGCACTCCTCAAGATCCATAAATATGGGTCCGAGCCAAGAAGTTTTTTGAATTTGGACGGTAAACAAATAGCAAGTAAGGTTCATATAAGAGGGGATTTCAAACAAGTATGAAAATCTTTAAAGGTTTTTGGGAAAAACATCAAAGTAAAACATTTGAAAAGAATTGTCCTAGGTTTAAAGCAATACGGATCACATCAATGCCATACCCGGTAATCAATTCTCGAAGAGGGGCTACACGTTGTATTAGCGCACCAGTCATCATATCCGTATTCTACCCTTCCCACCCCGTAGAGGTTAGAAGCGCGTGCTGGTCACGAAAGCTTATTGCGTGCTATTACCCGTCCCGTTCTATAAGTCCTGGAGGGCGTTTAGGACTACTAAATCCTACAAGGAGTACTAGGTTGAACCCCTAGGTTCAAAGGATAAAATTCTGAGCGACATAAAACAATTAGGACTACAAATATGGGAACACATAAGGGCAGATAAGAGGCTCACAGATCCCTCCACAGTAGGTTTCAGTGAGTTTTAGCAAAAAGAATATTTTGAAAATAACTCAGTAATAAAGCAAGAATAAAACAGAGTAGTTTGAAGACAGAACTAGATTAAAAATAAACAGAGAGATTTGCAGAAAGGAGTGACTGATTTTGGAAATTCAGTATTTCAAAGACAGGGCAGGAATTTAGAGCAGCAGCTTCAATGAATTTTCAGTAAAGAGTGAATGAATAATCTTAGCAACCAGTAATTTTGAAAGCAGAGCAGGGACTTTAAATAATAGAGTAATTTGTATGTATTTCGAAAAAAAGGGTGAATGGTTTAAAAAATTCAGCAGTTTATAGGCAAAGCATGAGTTGAGGACGGTACAAACAACAAAGTCTTAAGGATTTCAGAAAAAGGACTGATTGGTTTTCAAAGACCACCTTTTAATACATGCAAGAAATAAAACATTTGATTTTAGTTTTAATAAGTATTAGGCCTAAGGTTTGCCTAGGCGTCCGTATATATACTGATTATGCACACATTGATTATGAGTCCTGAAGCATGATTTTCTAGATGCAAATGCAGAAGTAGTATCATTACAACATATTTTATTATAGTTATTAGCTATGAGCAAGATTTATAAAATAAACATGAGAATAGCAGAGATGCTGAAGTAAACAATCTACAGGGTTTCTAATGTATGGTATGCATGTCCTAAGCATGATAATATTGCACACATAGGTGAATAAATCCTATAGTCATGATTTCTACCCATAACTATCTAAGCATGCATAATCCCCTCCCATAATTACTATCCAACCCCAAATATTTATATACAGATTATTACAAACCAGGGATAATAAATTACGTTACTGAAAGGAAAATAAGAAGCTACTTCTATAGGGAGCCTTCAATCAGGCCCATATCTCCCAACCTCAATCCTTTCGAGTTTCACAGCCTTTCATGGTCCGGGCGTGGCAAAGCTCCCTAGGGCCCCAATGGATCTCTGGCCAATACCAGCACCCAAACATAGTTACCAAACTTGAGCAAGTACAGTGTGGAATTACCAGACTTGTGTGTCAGAGTTCAATAGGTACTCAGAGGCACCCGAGGCAGTGCTCACACGAAGGGGGTAGAACCTAAATTTCTAAGAGTAGTGAGATGTGCTAGAAGGAGAGAAAAGTTTGTAGTTGAACAGAGTTTACAAAAAAACTGGAGAGTTATTTTGAAAGATTAGCTTTTGAAAAAAAAAACAACAAAAGTATTAATCACAAAAAAAAATTCAACAGTGTAGAATTGCACACAAGGATAATGGGGTAAGGGGACAAGTAGGTCACATAATAACAAAGGAGATCGATAGACTTAAGAAACTCATTTAAGCATAGTTACACAAATCAAAAAAGTTCAGGGGACCAAGGAATGGCCAAGTTTAGACATGATAATAGACAGCAACGGAATACAGTTATAACGGGTAAAATTAGGAGTAAACAATAGGCATATGAGCATCACTGACTCAGCATGTAAGTCAGAAAGAGATAAAGCATGATGGGTACTAACAGATAAACAAAATATTCAATTGCATGTTGAGCAGTAGAAGCATAAGTAGAAGAAAATCAGGAAGATAACAAACTGAAACAATAATAAGCACATTGGTTTGAGACTTGTGAATTAATTAGAACATATCAGTAATGAGAGAGCAAAGCAGAATGTAAAAAGCAAAGTGAGAATACAATGTCAGCCTTGGCTTTCAGCCGGCTAACAATAGACAGGAACAGAGAGAACAGTAATAGAGTAAAGAGAAAAGAGAGAGTTTTAGCACAAGAGAGAGAGCAGAGAGAATAGTATTGATGTCCGTTTACAATGAAAGAGCAGGAGTATATATAGTTGAAAAGAAAGTAGTAAATAAGGTAAAAATCAAAGTCAAGTAGTAATTAAGGGGACTCGGAATCAATTAATGTAAAATCAGCAAAGATACTCCCTTAAATGAAGGAGTCGAGTTCAAATCAGTATTAACAGGCAGCAAATAAGGAAAGGAATCAGCTGAGAAGCTAGTTTAATCATATAAGGAACAATATAGAATAGAGCATGAAATTAGGACTAGGTACAAAATATACCAATTAAGGAAAGTGTATATTAATTAATTCGACAACATGTTTATTCACAGAAATAAGGCATAATATAGTTTAATTCTGTAAGTCAGTCAAGGAAATCTCGAGTGAGATTCAAATCACAGGGAACCAGTGTCAATCAAAGGAAAACATCACAAATTTTAAGGAAAACTAGGAATCAGTAAAGAATACCAACAAAGCACTAATCATAGAGATGCAAAATAATAAAAACGATACTAGAAGAACACATAGAAAACACAGAATCCCTAATCCCTTAATTAGGGATTCGTATTGAAAAGATAGCATATAATTAAAGGAACCGGTCAAACAAGCATGGTTTAGGCATAGACGACAAGGAATCAGAAACCCTAACATCATTTAGAGCAAGAAATCACGAACACACATAGAATATACGCAAGCACAGTAGTCATGTTAGAACAAGTTAACAATATTGCAACAATACTCGGACTCATACATTGAACCCAGAAATTTAGGGGTTTTAACAAAAATGACTTAAACAAAAGGAGAACGGTTCCAATAATGCTCAAACATAATAAAATCATGAAATAATACTAAGAAATTAGCAAGAAACTATTTTTGTAAAGGATTTTAAAACCCTAGTTATAAAAAGATGAGAAATCGTTTAGGAAACTGAGAGATTTTTAAAGAAAAATAGAAAAGAACTAGCAATATATATGCATTTGTTACAGATCTAAAAAGATCGGAAGGTTCAAAATTAGGATTTCATAAGAAACCAAAGAAAGTAGAAGAACCTGTCGTGAAACTCAGGAATAGTGGTGGTTATGGCACAGTCGTGTCAAAACCCCACCGGAGAGAGCCGGAAAACCCCCCAAGTAGGAACCTCAGTAACCGTTTGGCATGGTCGGAAACATTGAAGGCTTCAGAGATGAAGTAACCAGATAAAGGAGGCGTCATGGAGGCTGGTGGTCGAAAGGAGAGAGGTCGGAGGTGGCCGGAGAGGAGATTAACTTTATCGGAGAAGGAGGTGAACCAGAAGATTCTAGAGAAAAGTAGGAGGGAAAGAGACGAGAAGAGAGAGGGTCGGTCTCGAAAGAATGAGAGGGGTCTGGGGGGGTAGGTGAGGGGTTAATTAAGGAAAGAAATAATCTCGGTTTAGAGATTGGGTTGAAATGTGGCTAACATTAAAATAGATGTGGCTATATGTTAAATACCCGTAAAATAGATAATTAATTAATTAAAATAACCAATAATTATAAAAAATGAAATCAAGTCAAAATAGGTAAAATTATAGTAACTAACTAATATTAGGTGCAAAAGATGCATAAGTTTCGCATTAAAATAATATAAAATGCTCAATTGGGATATAATTATAAAATTATTGTAATTGAAATTAAATGAGACCCAATTGGCTAATTTGCGAAATAATGTAGTTTCACTAGATAAAAAAATTGATTGTAAATAACATACTGAGCAGGGAAATATTTTAAAATCATTTCTAGCATAATTTATGAATTATTTAGATATGAAATATTAAAATAAACAGGAAAAGACACTCATTTTTCATAATTTAATATTTTTCATAATTTAATAAAAATATGAAAAAATAGGGAAAGACACTCATTATTACAAAGAGTAATTTTGAGGGTTTATATGCAAGTTTGTAAATAATTTGAGAAAAAATTGGATATCAACAAGTGTAAGTGTGTGAGTGTAGGTTTGTAAGCGGGAGCTTGTATCTCAGCGTGTGTTTGAAAATCAGAAAAATGGAAGGTTTATATAGCATACAGTAAAGTAAACCGAATAAGGCAGGCAAATCAACGGCACACAAATAAGGTATACAAACATCAATTAATCAATCAATACAAATCAATTAATAGGAAAGAATCACGGAAGTATCACTTAGATTAAGGAGAATCAATTAGTAGCCAAAATTGAGGTTTAATAAGGTAAGCAATAAGTCCAGAGATCAATTACAGGTCGGTCATAACAATCAAAGCCCAAAAATCAGGCCAGTAATACAATTAAGGAAAGTAGTACTAATTACGAATCACATATTGTAACGACCCGGTCGGTCGTTTTGAGAGTTAGCACCCTGATACCCTAATAACTGCTTTCCCCACATTTGTTTTTGCTTTTGGGTCTTGCCGTAGTGATTAGTGTGGAATTCGGAGAGTTTTGGGACACGTAGTCCCTAAATATGAGTTTAAGATTTAGAAATCGGACCATAGTTGAAACTGTGTGAAGACGGGTCCAGAATGGAATTATGCCGAATCTGTTAGCTCCGTTGAGTGATTTCGGGGTTAAGAGCGGGTTCGGAATGTGTTTTCGAGGTCTGTAGTAGAGTTAGGCTTGAATTGGAGAAAGTTAGAATTTCGGCGATTTCGGCCGATAGGTGAAATTTTGATATCAGGCTCGGAATAGGATTCCGAAAGTGGATGTAGGTCCGTAGTGTCATTTGTGACCTGTGTGTCAAATTTGAGGACATTCGGACTAGTTTTGACGTGTTTTGGCATCAGTTGTAGATTTTGAAAATTTTCTATGTTCTTAGGCTTGAATCCATGTATAATTCTTGTTTTTTCTGTTATGTGATGTGGTTTGAAGGCTCGACTAAGTTCGAATGAGGCAATAGGACTGGTTGGTAGGTTGGTTCAGGTCCCGGGAGCCTCGGGTGTATTTCGGATGCTCAACGGGCTAATTTTGGACTTAGAAGAGATCAGATTTTTGCTGGTGTTGGTGTCCTTCTATGCGATCGAGTGAAGGGCACTGCAATCGCGTAGGCTTGCTAGACCTAAGGAGATAATTTTTCATTGTGTTCGCGTGATCTTGTGTGCGAACACGTAGGTGTATCATCGGCTGAATCGCGAACGCATGGGTCTAGGTCGCGTTCGCATAGAAGTGATGAAGCAGCAGTGGATGAGAGTGTTCCTTTACGCGGTCGCATGAGGTCTACCGCGATCGCGTAGTGCATTTCTGAGGCGCGTGTCGTTTACACTTCGCGATCGCGTGTGGCCTTCCACGATCGCACTGAGTGTGTGCCTGGGCAGAAATTTAAATACCCAAATCGAGGGTTTAAGCTAAAATTCATATTTTGAAGTTGGGAGCTCGGGAATTGGTGATTTTTGAAGAGATTTTCACCTGGGCGATTTGGGTAAGTAATTCTTACTCGGTTTTGATTAATTTCCATGAATCCATGCTTACATTCATCCTTTAATTTCGAATTTGGGGTGAAAATTGGGAAAATTTGGATAAAGTTCTTAGACCGAGTTTTTGAGTTTTGATCGAGATTTTGGTATCCGATTCGAGTAATTTTTTTATGGTTAGACTCGTGTGTGAACGGGTGTCCGGAATTTGTAACTCTTACCCGATTCCGAGATGTGGGCCCGGGGGACTTTTTCGGCGATTTTCCTAAATTCACGTATTAGCTTCGAATTTATTAGTTAGATTAATTTCTTAAAGTTATATCTACATTATGAAATTGAATTGAATAGATTTGGGCCATTTGGAGTCGGGACGCGTGACAAGAACGAGATTTCGGGTTGAGTTGAGCAGTCAAGGTAAGTCGCTTGCCTAACTCTGTGTTGGGGACTTCCCCTTAGGTTGTTTTTGACATAAATTGTTGTGTGGGCGCGCCGGGTACATGAGGTGACGAGTACGTACACATCCATTCTTGCAAAAAAAATCTTATTTTTCCTTTGAAAATTTTAAATTGTTTTTCTCCTATTACATTGCTTTAGTGTGTTAAATTGTTTAAATTAGATTAGGGAAGCATGCTTATATGTTTTCATATTAAATTGCCTAATTAACACTCTATGCGCCATGTTTTATTTAGTTTTTTCCTGCTTTCCTACCTGTATTTAGATGTACTGTTAAAATTGATATTTATTTGTCATTTACTTATGCATTGCATATTTAAATTTGGGACTACGGACGTATTCTGGGAGATCCCCCCCCCCCCCCCCCCAGCACTGCATATTTAAATTGGGGAATACGGACGTATTCTGGGAGATCCCCACAGCACTGCATATTTAAATTGGGGACTACAGACGTATTCTAGCAGATCCCCTCCCCCCCCCCTGTACTGCATACTAATAGTTGGGACTACGGGATGGTATCCCGGGAGATTCCACTTGTGATACATTGTGCTGAACCGAGGGCTCCATTTTACTGTTTTATTTCATATTATTCTTTTAAATGTCTACTTTAGAACTTATTTCTCTTCCATACTATTAAAAATGTTCTATTTATAAATCCAGTAGAGCCTTAACCTGATCTCGTCACTACTTGACTGGGGTTAGGCTTAGCACTTACTGGGTACCAGATGTGGTGTACTCATGCCCTTCCCTGCACATGTTTTTCGTGTGCAGATCCAGGTTCGAGTTCTCAACCGCGTGGCTAGTGGTTGTTGCAGCTTCATCGAGGAGACCGTAAGGTATTTCTGCCGCGTCCGCAGAATCCTCCGAGTCACCTTCCATTCCATCTTATAGAGACACTTACTATGTATTTTCATTTCCAGATTTGTATAGAGCTATAATAGTATAGAAGCTTGTGACTGTGTTGTGACAATCCGGATCTTGGGGTATATATTGTACATGTGCTTATCTAGACTTTTCTTTTCCTGTCCTTACTTTTATCGTATTTAATTAAGTTTATCCGCAAATTTAGGCTTACCTAGTCGTAGAGACTAGGTTCCGTCATGACGACTTTCGGAGGATAAATAGGGTCGTGACAAGTTGGTATCAGAGGGTCTAGGTTCATAGGAGTCACAAGTCAAGAGCCGGTTTATTAGAGTCTCGCGGATCGGTATGGAGACGTCTGTATCTATCTTCGGGAGGCTATGTAACTGTTAAGAACAATCACATTCTTTAGATTTCGTTGTCGTGCGAGTTATTGACATCAAAGTTTTTAAAACTCTATTCTATTCTTTCTCACAGATGGTGAGGACCCGTACTGGACGGACCGACGATTAGGCATCCAAGCCCCCAGCGAGAGCCGCCAGAGGCAGGGGTAGGGGTAGAGGACGAGCACGCGGTGCAGCCCGAGCACCGGCGAGAGCAGCGACAGAGGAGCCTACAGCAGCCCCAGTTGCAGGGCCGGCACAAGAGGTCCCTATTGCTTCTCCATCCCTCCTGGAGACTTTGGCTCAGTTCATGAGCATCTTCAGCACTCTAACTCAAGCGGGGCTACTCCAGATATCTCCAGCCACATCTCAGGCCGGGGGAGGGGCACAGACTCCCGCATCCCGCACTCCTAAGCAGAGGGTCCAGGTTGATCAGGCCCCAAAGTTCATTCCTATGCCCCCAGTGGCTCCAGCTTCAGCATGGTGCTAGGGTAGCTGCTTTTGAGGCAGAGCAGCTCAGACTTGAGAGGTACAAGAAGTACCACCCACCTATTTTTAGCGGACTAGCTTCAGATGACACTCTGGGCTTTCTTGAGGAGTGTCATCATATTCTCCGGACTTTGGGCATTGTGGAGATGAGTGGGTTTTCTTTCACCGCTTTCCAACTGAGGGGAGCGGCTTATCAGTGGTGGCGTGCCTATGAGCTGAGTAGTCCGGACGAGGCACCTTCACTCACGTGGACTCAGTTTTCAGAGATGTTTTTGCTTGAGTTTGTCCCTCAGAGCCTCGGGGATGCTTGGCGTGCAGAGTTCGAGCAGCTATGCCAAGGTACTATGACTGTGTCAGATTATGCAGTATGTTTTAGTGCCTTGGAACGTCATGCACCGGCCTTGGTTGCTACGGTCAGAGAGAGGGTTCGACACTTCATTGAGGGACTCCACCCCGGTATTCGGACCTGCATGGCCAGAGAGTTCGAGATGGATATCACTTACCAACAGGCAGTGAGTATTTCCCGGAGGATAGAGGGCATGTTTGATCGCGACAGAAAGGAGATGGAGACCAAGAGGTCTCGAGATATTGGTCATTATTCGGGAGCTCGTGCACCAGCAGCACGCTATGGTAGGGGTTTTGTGAGTCGCCCTGTTCATTCAGCTCTTCCAGCACCCAGTGGTATTCCAGCTCCTCCTAGACCTCAGGAGCCTTATTATGCACCGCCAGTATCTAGTGTGCCTCCTACTCGAGGCGCCATTACCGGCCAGTCCAGCAGGCCAGTTCAGAGTCACCATCAACCGACACGTCCTCTGAGAGTGTTGTTTTGAGTGTGGTGACCCTCGCCACATGTTTAGAGATTTCCCCAGATCTAGGAGGGGTGCATCATCTCAGACTTATCAGGCTCTCACGTGCTCCACCGGGTCCTCCGACTATTCTTCCATCCCCAACTACTGCCCCACCTTCTCAAGACAACTCGAGGTGGAGGTTTGGGAGGTCGAGGTCGCCCTAGAGGGGGAGGCCAGGCCAAGTACTATGCCCTTCCAACCCGTTCAGAGGCCGTCGCTTCAGGTACAGTCATCACTTGTATAGTCCCTGTCTGTTAAGAGATGCATCAGTATTGTTTGACCCAGGATCTACGTACTCTTATATGTCTTCTTATTTTGTTTCACATTTAGGGTTATCTCGGGATTTTTTGAGTTCCCCTGTTTATGTTTCTACTCCCGTGGGAGATTCTCTCATTGTGGACCGCGTATATCGATCGTGTTTGATTGTTATCAGCGGTTTTAAGACCATAGCTGATTTATTATTAGTCAGTATGGTAGATTTTGATGTTATCTTGGGCATGGACTGGTTGTCGCCCCACTATGCTATTCTTGATTGTCACACTAAGACCGTGACGTTGGCTATGCCAGGCCTACCGAGATTAGAGTGGAGAGGTACCTTAGAGTATGCTCCCTGAAGGGTCATTTCTTTTCTTAAGTCTCAGCGGATGGTTGAGAAGGGGTGTGATGCGTATTTGGCCTATGTGAGAGATGTTAGTGTTGATGACCCTTCAGTTGAGTCAGTCCCAGTAGTGAGGGACTTCCCTGATGTTTTTCTATTTGATCTTCCGGGTATGCCGCCCGACAGAGATATTGATTTCGGCATTGATTTGTTGCTAGGCACTCAGCTCATTTTCGTTCCTCCCTATCGCATGGCTCCTCCTGAGTTGAAGGAGTTAAAGGAGCAGTTGCAAGAGTTTCTTGATAAGGGTTTCATCAGGCCCATTATATCACCTTGGGGTGCCCGGTATTATTTGTGAAAAAGAAGGATGGTTCTATGCGTATGTGTATTGATTATCGGTAGTTGAACAAGGTTACAGTGAAGAACAGGTACCCTTTGCCTTGCATTGATGATTTATTTGACCAGTTACAGGGTGCCAGGGTATTTTCCAAGATTGACTTGCGTTTTGGCTATCATCAGTTAAAGATTCGGGAGCCGGATATCCTGACGACTGCCTTCAGGACCAGATATGGCCACTATGAGTTTATTGTCCTGTCATTTGGGCTGCCCAATGCCCCAGCAACCTTTATGCATTTGATGCATAGTGTGTTCCGGACTTATCTTGATTCCTTCGTGATTCTATTTATTAACGACATCTTGGTGTATTCTCGGTCCCAGGAGGATCATGAGCAGCATTTGAGGACTGTGCTTCAGACTTTAAGGGAGAAGAAATTGTATGCAAAATTTTCTAAGTGTGAATTTTGGATTGATTCAGTGGCATTCTTAGGCCATGTGGTGTATTGTGATGGGATCAAGGTAGATCTGAAGAAGGTGGAGGTGGTGCATAGTTGTCCTAGACCGTCATCAGCTACTGAGATCCGCATCTTCCTTTGTTTGTGATGCGTGGCTAGAATTCATGGCTTAAAGCATTATGTGCCTTAGATTTTATGTGCGTTAATGATAAAAATACACGTCGTATGTGCATAATGGAGTCTATTTCATGTGTAGGTGAATTGGAGATGGAAGCCAAGCTAAATGGATGCATAAACGTCAAAAATACGCTCAAGAGTAAAAAATGAGTGACCCGGGCTATAGCAGGGTGTTTGAGCTGTAATGCCTGGTCATACCAGGCTATAGCTGGGCATTTAGGCTATAAAGCCTGGTAGGACCAGGCATTTGGGGGGCGTTAAAGCCCTAACTCCAGGCTTGGCCAGGCTTTATCCGGGCGTTTGGGCCATCAAGCCTGGTCCCTAGTCCGGTCCAATCCGAGTTTTGAAGGTTTTAAGTGTTTCCCGATTTGAATAGAAGTCTCCTACATGTTTAGGGTTTGTCCCAAACATATAAATAGACCCAAAAACACAACTTTGAAGGAGGATTCCATTTTTGGAGAGAAGATACACACGGGATCATTAGGAAGCGAAGGATTTCTTAGTTTTCTTCATCTTATTCCAGTATTTTCAATCTATGCAACACTTATGAAATTGTTTGATTTTATCATGAGTGACTAAACACCCATTTTTCTGGGGTTGTGGTTTAGCCAGGAATATTGTTATTCAACATTAATTTAACCTTGATTATAGTTCACTCAATATATGGTTGTTTCTTCAATTCTGTGTTTAATTGCTTAATTGTCTTGCCAGCAGTTAGGTTCTATATACTATCTATGTTATGCTTGGGAAAGCCGTATATATATAGAGAAGAATTGACANTGAGTGAATTATATGAAGGGGAGAGTTAATTAGAATGCAATACGAGTGGTGAATTGATAACAACCCTGGAATATTTGCCTCTACTGAATACAAAACAATACTTTCGTACTTGATAATTAGTTATTCCATAGAATTGTAGTATAAATTAGTTACATTCCTGGATTTTATTTTGGCTTGGTTAAATAACAATTAGAGTGATTCAGCAAGTAGTTTACGCAAGTAACTATGGGCTCGACATTCGGTTTAACATTATATTACTTGCTATGAATATACGTGTGCGTTTGGGACCAACAAGTTTTTGGCGCCGTTGCCGGGGACTTGAATATAGACTACTTTCTAGTTACTTGCTTTAATTGTTTATTTCATTGAGTCTAACGTCACGTGATTTTTGCTCTAATCTCAGGAACTTCGATTGAATGCGTAGGGTCAGAAGCCAGGACAGACTTGACGGCTTTGACCCCGAACCTGAGAGAACATTTCATAGGAGGTTGCGAGAAGCAAGAGATACAGACAATATTCAGGACTTCATCCAACTTCCTGTGAATATGGCAGAGGAACAACACATGGCTGTTTAGGAGGTGGCGATGCCCAGTATTTCTAATGTCACCTCCAGCATCGTGAAGCCCAGAATCACTGGGCACTTTGAGCTGAAACAGAGCATGATCCAACTACTTCATGCAAATGGGCAGTTTATGGGTCTTCCACATAAGGATCCATAGCAGCACATTCTGAACATCTTGGAGATTAGTGATACTTATATCACTAACGGGGCCACGCTAGATTATGTGAGGCTCACCTTTTTCCCATTCTCTATATTGGGCAAAGCAAAGCGATGGCTGAAGGCAGAACCAGCTAATTCCATTATAACATGGAACGATTTGGCGAGAAAATTTCTGGCAAGGTTCTTCCCTTCAGGAAAGACTGCAAAGGTCAGGAGTGAGATAGTCTCCTTTAAACAGAAAACAGGTGAATCTTTATATTCATTGAAGGGCTCCATCCGCAAACAAAAATTGTGGTAGATGCAGCAGCCGGAGGTCAGGTGTTGGAGAAGAATTATGATGAAATATTTGCATTACTGAATAAATTCTCCAAAAGAAATCCATACTGGCAAGGTGAGATGGGGAGAAATGTGGTTCAAAAGTCACTAGGGGTTCTGGAACTAGATGTGGTCTCAACATTGTCATCTCAGATTTCCACATTGACTAACCAAGTAAATCAGATGAACCTGATCATTAACAAGAAACAATCTCAACCAGTGCAACAAGCCCAGCCAGTGCAACAGATTCAGGTATTTTGTGAAGTCTGTGGAGAGGGTCATTCGAGTAATTTATGCCCAGTTAATCCAGAGTCTGTCTGCTTTTTGGGTAACGCGAATAGGGGACAAGCAAATTAATACGGAAACACTTATAACCCCAACTGGAGAAACCACCCAAACTTCTCTTGGGGTGGAAATCAAAGCACTCAGAATCACTACAGACATCCCGCACCTCAACAGCAGTACAAACCACCTCAGGCTGAACCATCAGCAAGCCTTGAGGATATTATGAAGAGAATGATGAACGACCAACTTGCTTTCAATCATAAAATAATGGTTGATCACCAAGCCCAGACTATAGGGATGAGAAATTTAGAACGTCAAGTAGGGCAACTTGCCAGTTCTCAAAATACCCGACCAATGGGGGCTCTTCCAAGTGACACTGAAGCTAATCCTAAAGCATCTGTTAATTCTATATCATTGAGGAATGGGAAGAAATTAGAAGAAGTCCAGTCCAAAAAGAGAAAGCAGGTAACTTTTAATGAGAAACCAGCCACTATTGAATCAACATCAGACAACCCGAAAGAATCAGATAAGCCAGCAAAGGAGGTGGTAGCTGAGCAACCCCCACCATTTGTTGCGAGGCCACCCCCTCCATTTCCTCAAAGGTTGCAAAAGGATAAAGATAATGCAGCATACAAAAAGTTTCTTGACCTCCTGAAGNGCAATTGGAAGAAGTCCAGTCCAAAAAGAGAAAGCAGGTAACTTTTAATGAGAAACCAGCCACTATTGAATCAACATCAGACAACCCGAAAGAATCAGATAAGCCAGCAAAGGAGGTGGTAGCTGAGCAACCCCCACCATTTGTTGCGAGGCCACCCCCTCCATTTCCTCAAAGGTTGCAAAAGGATAAAGATAATGCAGCATACAAAAAGTTTCTTGACCTCTTGAAGCAGGTACAAATCAATATTCCACTGGTAGACATTCTGCAGGAGGTGCCCAAATATGCTAGATACATCAAGGACATTGTGGCCAATAAACGAAGACTGACTGAGTTCGAAACCGTGGCGCTCACTAAGGAAGTTAGCTCAAGAATTCAAAGCAAGCTACCTCAGAAATTAAAAGATCCGGGTAGTTTTACTATCCAAATCTCAATTGATAAGCATGCAGTCGGGCGAGCCTTGTGCGATCTTGGGGCAAGAATTAATTTAATGCCGCTATTTGTGTTCAAGCAGTTGGGGTTGGGTGAACCACGCCCAACAACAGTGAATTTACAATTGGTTGATCGCTCCCTTGCTCATCCTGAGGGAGTAATTGAAGATGTGCTGGTTCAGGTGGGCTCTTTCATATTCCCAGCTGATTTCATTATCTTAGACTATGAGCCTGATCAGGAAGTCCCATTTATATTAGGGCGTCCCTTCTTAGCTATGGGCCAGCTATCATTGCTGTGTGTGAAGGAAAAATAACGATGCGAGTTGGTGATCGAGTGGAGGTGTTTAATGTTTATAAGGCACTCAAGTTACCTGTCCACTATAAAGAGCTATCCATGATTACTGTAGTGGAAAGCAAATCGGCATCAATGGTTCCCTACATAAGTCATGTTGACCCTCTTGAGCGAGTGTTGGTTGGGGATGAAGAGTACTGTGGAGATGAAAACAAGGGGAGACATTGAGAAAATTCTTGAAGTATCATGCAGTTACCTCCACCGGCTAGGAAAATTTGAAGAGTTGAACAAGCATGTTACTCTAACCCCTCCTAAGCCATCTATTGAAGAGGCTCCAAAGCTAGAACTCAAACCTCTTCCACCACATTTACGCTATGCATACTTGGGGAACTCTGAGACATTGCCCGTGATCATCTCATCCAGCCTGACCAATACACAAGAACAGAAATTGCTTAGGGTACTTTGTGAGCACAAAAGGCGATTGGGTGGACCATTACAGATATTAAAG
>ML412905.1:15625-44237 GCA_005239525.1 Nicotiana knightiana | reverse complement strand
TGACCGCTCCCTAGCCCATCCTGAGGGAGTAATTGAAGATGTGCTGGTTCAGGTGGGATCATTCATATTCCCAGCTGATTTCATTATCTTGGACTATGAGCCTGATTTGGAAGTCCCATTTATTTTGGGGCGTCCATTCCTAGCTACAGGCCGAGCTATTATCGATGTGTGTAAAGGGAAGATGACAATGCGTGTTGCAGATCGAGTGGAGGTGTTTAATGTTTATAAGGCACTCCACTATGAAGAACTATCCATGATTTCTGTAGTGGAAAGCAAATCGGAGTCCATGGTTCCCTACATGAATCCTATTGACCCTCTTGAGCGAGTGTTGGTTGGGGATGCAGAAGACTGTGAGGATGAAACAAGGGAAGATATTGAGAAAATTCTTGAGGTGTCCTGCAGTTACCTCCACAGGCTAGGAAAATTTGAAGAGTTGAATAAGCCTGTTACTCTAACCCTTCCTAAGCCATCTATTGAAGAGGCTCCAAAGCTGGAACTCAAACCTCTTCCAGCACATTTACGCTATGCCTATTTGGGGAACTCTGAAACATTGCCCGTGATCATCTCATCTAGCCTGACCAATACACAAGAACAGAAATTGCTTAGGCTGCTTCGTGAGAACAAAAAGGCGATTGGGTGGACCATCGCAGATATAAAAGGTATCAGTCCATCGTTTTGCATGCATAAAATATTTTTGGAAGACGGAATTCGCCCGAGTGTTGAGCAGCAAAGGANAAGGCTCAACAAAGCAACCCGCAAGGATCATTTTTCACTCCCATTCATTGATCAAATGCTGGACAGGTTAGCATGGCATGAATATTATTGTTTTCTGGATGGGTATTCATGTTACAATCAAATTGTCATATGCCCAGAGGATCAGGAGAAGACCACCTTTACTTGCCCTTATGGCACCTTCGCCTTCAAGCGAATGCCATTTGGTCTTTGCAATGCACCAGCCACCTTCCAGAGATGTATGATGGCGATTTTCACCGACATGGTGGAAAAATTCATAGAAGTGTTTATGGATGACTTCTCAATCTTTGGGGCATCTTATGATGACTGTTTGAAAAACCTGAGCATAGTGTTGGCCCGTTGTGAAGAAACGAATCTGGTGTTAAATTGGGAGAAGTGTCACTTCATGGTGCAGGAAGGCATTGTCATGGGTCATAGAATATCTAAAAGTGGCATCGAAGTTGATAAGGCAAAAGTAGAGGCAGTTGAGAAACTACCTCCACCAAATTCAGTGAAGGGTGTCCGGAGTTTCTTGGGACACACAGGATTTTATAGGCGCTTTATTAAAGATTTCTCTAAAATTGCTACCCCATTGTGCAAGTTGCTGGAAAAAGATATCAAGTTCAATTTTGATGCACCCTTCCTGAAGGCATTTGAGGAGCTCAAGAAGAAATTGGTAACTACCCCCATAATTATTGCACCTGATTGGTCACTACCATTTGAACTTATGTGTGATGCAAGTGACCATGCAATTGGGGCATTGCTAGGCCAAAGGAAAGACAAGGCATTTTATTCCATCTACTATGCGAGTAAGACCCTCGATGATGCACAACAGAATTACACCACCACTGAAAAGGAGTTGTTAGTTGTGGTGTGGGCCTTTGAAAAATTCCGGGCATACTTGGTGGGCACAAAAGTTATTGTCCAGCTCTGTGAGGACGATCGTTAACTGCATTTGAAATCTGCCTCAGCTGCATTTCGATATTTTTAATAGCTGAGTCGTGGGCATCTACTATTTCGCTGATCTTAGCATTTGACCCAATAACCTTCTGCATCATAGCTCTAACTTGGAGAACCCATCTTCTTGCCTTCCCCTCTGTTGTTGCTGAGGAGGGTAGTATGGTTGTTGCTGATTTTGATGGGTATAACCATGCAGCCTCTGATATGGTGCTGCATTTCCTTGTGGTCTCATGGCATCCATATTTCCACTATTCTGTTGTTGGTGAGGTGGTCTATATGGTTGAACTTGTTGATCCCAGTTCTTCCCCCCTTCTCTGACGTTAATAATTTGACATATAATTCATATTTTCTGGATAAGGAGGGAGATCACATTCTGCATTCCAGTGGTTACCAAGTGGTTGACTAATGCATGATGTGCATAAGCCCCCATTGGTTGTGTCTACGATGTGTACTTGCTGTTTTTGTCCTGATTCCTCCACTTTCTTAGTTAGTATGCTCATCTGTGTTATCAAGGTGGCCACGTTCTCTGTAATAGTATTGGATGAATCTAATGGCACTGAGTGAACTACAGGAGTAATAGGTGCATTCCTGTTTGTCCATCCTGAATTCTGTGCCATTTTATCAAGTAGGATCTGACTTTCTCTCCATGTTTTGCTCAAGAATGCTCCACCAGCCGAAACATCAACATTTGCTTTAATAGTATCAGCCAAACCCATATAAAAACGCTGCCCCAACATCTGCTCTGGAATACCATGATGTGGACAGATAACCAGCATCCCCTTAAATCGTTCCCATGTCTCTTGCAATGTTTCAACTGGTTTCTGTATGAAGCTCAAGATTTCATCGATTTGTTGGGAAATCTTGTTAGGTGGATGAAACTTGTTCACAAACTGCTTAACTAACTCCTCCCATGTGGTAATGGAATTGATGGGCAGTGAGTTTAGCCAAGTCTAGGCAGCGGNGGTTTTGCCCAGTCATATAAAAGAGCCTCTGCCCCTATTTGAGCGACTGGGTCTACCACATCATCCCCATTATTGTTCCTGTTGTTTGGATCTTCCATGTCGGGTTCAATTTGTTCAATTGGTGGTTGTTGTTTGCTTTTCTGGTTGGTCCGGTTTAGGGCCTTGAAAACTTTATCGAGGTCTGATAAGGCTTCAACTATTTCACCAGTTCTCGATGAGTTTCTAGGCATACACCTGCAACACGTTATCAAACGTTAAACTTTCAATATATAAACAAAAATTTGAAGAAAATTGACTATATTTCAGAATTTTGTATTTCTTCCAACTCAATTGACAACACCGTTAAATTCCCTGGCAACGGCGCCAAAATTTGATCACGCTCAACTATATCTAATAAAAGACTAAGCGGGCGTTGCAAATATAATCCAGGGTATTATGCCCAGAGTCGATCCCATAGAGAATTGAAGTATCAATCAAGTCTTTAGAATATGCAACTTTTACTCAATCAATTCTCTCAAGACTTTTTGAATATAAATTGGTGATGTTTTACTAATTCTACTAACAATAATAATAACTAAAAATTACTAACAATGTGTTGTAAACAATTATGATAAAAGTCTAAGGTTATGGTTTCCCCCGTTGGTGAACTTACTTCTCGGATATTTCATATAACTTGATTAATTATCTCTATCAATCATGAACACTCTACCTACCATAAATCTCTCTCAAGTAATTATGATAATTTACTAGACGCATTCTCTCAAGTTACGCTAGTTAGATTTCATTACAGTTCACTTTAGATTGTTAAACCATGAATTCTAGCCACGCATCAAGGGCCAAGAGTGATGGTGAGGTGCTAAGTGATATTAGCGCTTGGGCTGAAGGAGCCCTTCCGGAGTCTGTACACACCCCCAGTGAGCGCACCGGGTGCGAGTGATTGAGTGATTAGGAGGCATGAGTGGTTGTGAGGTGCTAAGTGATTGTGAGGTGCTGAGGGATTGTGAGGCATGCCCGAGGGGCTGATTATGAAACATGTTTTTGCCCCAGGGGCTACTTATGATTTTACTACATTCATTTGCATACCAAATCTTGTTTTGAAGTTGTTGAAAATGTGCATTATTTTAAGGACTTTTATGAAGTTGATTTCTAAGGCATGATGATTTCGTATATCTATGTATACTATTGGAAAGTAAGGTTGTGTATATTGTGACTTGATGGCATTGATTTTTGTGTGATTCCTTGCTACTTAGACTTGATTTATCTCCATTACCACTGAGTTGGCGTACTCACATTACTCCCTGCACCTCTGTGTGCAGATTCAGGAGCAGAGATCGAGCATTAACTTTTATATATATCGCAGCGGAGCCGGATCGTGGGGACATAGAGGTAGCTGTTCAGCGTTCGTAGCATCTCTGCTTTCCCTTCCTGTTGTATTTAGTTTTGATTCAGAGTTTTGTATCATAATACTTTATTTTGTCTTATTTCACTAGATGCTCATGACATGTTGCTTCGGGTTTGGGGATGGCAGTACTGTATATAAAATTTGCCTATTATGTTAAGTAGATTTTCTGTATATTGTTATGAATTTCTTAAAACTTAAATGGGATTTTCAAAAGAAATTGTGAACACGCGGTAGTCGGCTAGCCTAGTTCCACGATAGGCGCCATCACAATTGGTTAGGATTTGGGGTCGTGACATAACTACAACACTAGTGTTGGTTTTGCCCTCCTGTTTAGAGATGTATATTGTGTATTGCGACTCTTCATGTATTGGGTTGGATTTTGTATTTATGCAGGAGGGTCGAGTTATTGCATATACTTCACGTCAACTGAAGCCCCGCAAGAAGAATTACCATGTGCATGATTTGAAGTCGGCTGCAATAGTTCATGCTCTTAAGATCTGGAGGCATCATCTTTATGGAGTGTCGTGTGAGGTTTACACCGATCACCGTAGTTTGCATCATCTATTTAAGCAGAGGGATCTTAATCTAAGGCAGCATAGGTGGCTTGAGTTGCTGAAGAACTATGATATTACCATGCTTTATCATCCGGGCAAGGCGAATGTGGTCGCGTATTCCTTGAGCATAAATGACAAGAGTATGGGTAGTTTGGCGTCCATTTCAGCAAAGGAGAGGCCATTAGCTTTGTACATTCCGCCCTTAGATAACCGACTTGTGAGATTGGATATTTCTGAGCCTAGTCGAGTTCTTGCATGTGTTGTGGATCAATCTTCTTTATCCGAGCGGATTAAGGCTCGTTAGTATGATGATCCACTCTTGCTGGTTCTTAGAGATACGGTACTACGAGGTGATGCCAAGGAGTTTACTATCGAGGGTGATGATGTTCTACGACTACGGGGCCGATTATGTGTTCCTAATGTTGATGGCCTGAGGGAGTTGATTCTTGAGGAAGCATACAATTCAGGTTATTCTATTCATCCAGGTGCCACAAAAGATGTATCATGACCTGAGGCATCATTACTGGTGGCGGCGGATGAACAATGGCATAGTTGAGTATGTGGGGAGATGTTTGAATTGCCAGCAGATTAAGTACGAGCACCATAGGCCAAGTGTCTTACTTCAGCAGATGGTTATACCGGGGTGAAAATGGGACCGCTCACTATAGATTTCGTGGTTGGTTTGCCGCATACGCTAATGAAATTTGATGTCATTTGGGTAATTATCGACAGACTAACCAAGTCTATGCACTTTATTTCGGTGATGGCTACATATACTTCAGAGAGGTTGGCCTCGATTTATATATAGGAGATCATTTGGTTGCATGGCAGGCCTATTTTCATTATTTCATATCGCGTCACTCAGTTCACTTTGCATTTCTGGAGAGAAGTACAAAGTGAGTTGGGTACCTGGGTAGAGCTTAGCATGGACTTTCATCTACAGACCAACGGGCAGTCAGAGCCGACAGTCCAGATTCTGGAGAATATGCTCAGAGCATGTGTGATTGACTTCGGGGGTCAGTGGGACCGATTTTTCTCATTGACTGAGTTTTCTTATAACAACAATTATTTATCCAGCATCGAGATGGCTCCTTTTGAGGCCTTGTATGGCCAACGATGTCGTTCCCCTATCGGTTGGTTTGAGCCTGGCGAGGCTAGGTTATATGGTACTGGTTTGGTAAAGGATACCTTGGATAAGGTAAAGATGATTCAGGATCGGCTTCCTACAACACAATTCAGGTAGAAGAGTTATGCGGATCAGAAGGCATGCGATTATTCATTTATGGCGGGCGAGAATGTACTTTTAAAAGACTCGCCGATAAAGGATATCATGAGGTTCAAAAGGGGGGGGGGGGGCAATTTGAGTCCGAGGTTCATCGTCTATTTGAGATTTTGGAGCGAGTTGGTGAGATTTTATACAAGCTTGATTTGCCTCCTAGTCAATTGAAAGTTCATTCGGTATTCCACATGTCTATGCTACGGAAGTACCATGCCGACAAGTCCCATGTGTTGGATTAAAACACAGTTAAATTAAATAAGAGCTTGGGCTATGAGGAGAATCCAGTTGGCATTATTGACATGCAGGTTCCCAAGTTGAGGTCCAAGAAGATTGCGGCGGCGAAGGTCCGGTAAAGGGGTCAACCAGTCGAGGAGGCGACTTGGGAGACCGAGGAAGACATACGGAGCATATATCCATACTTTTCTAGCACTTCAAGTATGATTTTAAATCCGTTCGAGGATGAACATTTATTTAAGAGGTGGAGAATGTAATGATCCAACCGATAATTTTGCTTTCTAAATCTCCATTCTCCTATTTAAGACTTTCCATATATGTTTTTCCTATTTTATGACTTGTGAGGACGATTGGTTTGGTTTTGGAAGGGTTCGAGTTAAATTCGGAACGCGTAGTTCCATAATAGTGGCCTAAGGTGACCAACATTTTGAGTGAACGACCTCGAAATCAGGATTTGAAAGTTTCAATAGGTTTATGATAATTTTGAACTTGAAAGCATGTTCATAACGAGTTTCGAGTGGAGCTGGAGCATTTCAGCGCTTATTGTTAGAAGTTAACATCTTGAAGGTTTTAGAGTTTTCCAAGTTTGACTTGAAGTAGACATTGGTGTTATTGGATCCTGTTTGGAATTCCGACTCTAGTAGTAGGTTCATTTGTCATATCAGACTTGTGTGTAAAATTTGGTGCCATTCCAAGTTGTCTAAGTATGAATCGTCGCGTGTGGAGTTAATTGGAAGAAGTTCAAAGTTTGGAAGTTGATTAATTTGATTTTGAAGTGCGATTCTTGGTTTTGATGTTATTTTATGTATTTCGAGACTTCAAGTAGATCTGGATTATGCTTATGGTCTTGTTGGTATAATTGGATGGGATCCTGAGTGGCTCGGGTGAGTTTTAGACCACTAGGAGCAAGGTAGAAGTTGGCAGATTTTGTTGGTTCTGGTGTGCTTCGCGATCACGAAGGGGGTTCCGCAATCGCGAAGAAGGCTGGTGAAGGGGGCAGAGGTTTGCTCTTCGCGAACGTGATGGAGGATCTGGCTCCTCTTCGCAAACGAGAAGAAGGAAAAGGCAGAAAGGGGTGGAAGGAAACGCGACTAACTTGACCGCTCACGCGAAGTGCTGGGGGTTGTGTGCATCACGAACGTGACATGGGAATTGCGAACACGATGAAGAATTTCTAGGCAGGGGCAACTTGGTCTTCGTGATCGCGAGGCTTTTTCCAGAATCGCAAAGAAGGATGCTTTGGTAGAATGGGATTTTTCATATGGGATTTAGGCTAATTTCACCTATTTATCTCTTGGCTTGGGCAATTTGGGAACTCTTTGAAGGGGGGGGGGGTTTCATCAAGTATCATAAGGTAAGTGATTTCTGTCTATTATGAGTTAAATACAGGGATTAGATGTGAATTTTAACATGAAAATCAGTAAAATTTTAGGATTTTGGTGAAAAATCTAGAATTTGGTAAAAATAGGATTTGACCACGAAATTTATTATGGATTGGGTATAAAATATATATTTGAGTTTGTAGTGCCATGGGGTAATATTTATCTTCAACAAATTTTGGAATCTGGGACATGGGCCCAAAATTGACTACACTGGGGGAGGGGGAAGAGGAGGGGGGTTGGGAATTAACTCTAATAGTTAAATTTTGAGCATATATTGATTGGTTTGTACGTCCTTTGACTAGTTTCGGGATACTCGACATCGATTTGAGGTGACTAGTGAGGTGTGGGAGCCGAGTAGTGGGCTTGAAAGCAAGGTAAGTCTCTTGCCTGATCTTGTAAGATGGAATTATCCCCGTACGTATTTTAATTGTTGTGTGCTACATACGTACAAGGTGACGAGAGTCCGTGTGTAGCTGGATTCATGTTTATGTCCGGATAGACTTAGACCTACACCATGCCTTAACTTTACTATTTAAATTAAACTTGTTTGTTTGATTACTTGAATTTATAACTGAGATTAAGACTATAATTTATGTATTGACCGAGCCTCTTACTTTGATTTTTGTGGGATATTTGATGATTTGTAACAATTATATTCCTCTTGCATTCCTATCTTCGTGTGGTGTTTATGTGATCGGTAGTTTCGTGTCTTCTTGACTCGCACGTATCTTCACGAGAGAGAGTTTCTCTAGTATTATGGGATCGGGTCGTTTGCCTAAGCTTGTGAAATATTCTTATAGGATCGGGTCGTTCGCCTCGCAATATTGTGAAATATCATTATAGATCGGGCCGTTCGCCTCGGCGGTATTGTGTAACATTATTCTAATGGGGTCGGGCTATTCGCCTCGACAGACTTGTGCGTAATACTCGATAGGGAGTCATCATACATATAAGTTTTTCTGACTTGAGATTTGGCATCATATTTGATTGGTTGTCCCGATTTTCTTTTTGATGATTTAGTAATCACCCTTACTTGAGAACCTTATTATTTATATTGATCTGTTTCGTTGTTACTTGTTGTACTTCATACATGTCTACTTTATGTACACTATTATTGGACCACTAGTAAGTATCAATATCGACCCCTCGTTACTACTTCTTCGAGGTTAGACTAGATACTTATTGGGTACGTTGATTTACGTACTCATACTATACTTCTGCACTATTGTGCATGTACTGAGACATGTACTTCACATGGTCACTCGGGCTCGTAGCTGCATTTGCTGGAGACCTTGTGGTGAGTTGCTTTCCATTCTTCGACCACAACACCCGAAGTCTCCTTCCCCCTATGTCCATTTTATTCTGTCTATTTTGTTCCAAACAATAGTTATATTGGTTTTGTATATTCTAGTAGATACTCATGTACTTTATGACACCAGGGTTTGGGAATTTCTAGTAGATAATTGTGGTTGTACCTAATATTATCATCATTTCACTTTATATTTGTTTCATACTTTGTGATTAGTAAGAATGAAAGTATTTTAACATGATTTCTAGACTTAATTTCACTTCCTTAATGAAATTCTTGATTTTAAAGGTATTGTAAATGGATAATTGTGTTGGTGGTTCACTATTGGTTTGACTAACGACAACGTTGGCGTCATCACTGTCTATGATGAGAGTTGGGCCGTGACAAAAGAATTATTTTCTTAATTTACTTGTAATCGCACATAGTGTGGCAAATTTACTATTTGGTTAAAATTGTGTTTTGTTTGAGTTTTTGAAAAACTTGCAATTACTTTTGCAAAACGTGAGAAAGATCAACTAGAGTTGAAATAGCTCTTCCGAACAGGAAAAAAAATAAAGAAAAAGCTATCTTCGAATCCAACCTTGGCTTTTAAAAAAAAGGGCGCCATTTAGTGCGCCGGGGTTAGGGTTTATGAGTCAGATAGCTTACTCAGTCACTCCCACTTGAAAACAAAGAAACAGCAAAAAAGAGCGGGAGAGAGCAGCAGAGAGAATACACTCCCCCTCATTCCCAACGCCTTTCGGCTCCGAAGATGTCAATTGGTGCTCGTGAACTTACCGTTCTCGGTGAGTTCAAGCCCTTTGGCTTGATTGCCGAAGCTCTTGACGGAAAACCCTCCGATAATTGTGCGGAGGATTATCGTTACTTCCTGTTCAGTCCAGAAGTGACCAAACAAAGAGATGAATCCGATGATCTTGATTTGCCTTCGACGTCGAGTGACCGTAGCGATCATGAGCTCTTCATCAGAGGGAATAGGTATTTTGATTAAGAAATTAAGGACTTCTAATGTTTTGCTCTTTCAATCCATAGTTGCAAATTTGTTAGCCTTTCTTCAGTTGCTGTTTAAGTTTCTAAATTGCAACTCAGAAAGTTTTTTTTTCTTTTTTTGGTAACAACTGTGAATATTATTATCATACCAGCCAACACGAACATCAATACACCTAAAGAGCACCTAAACACACATCTACATTCGAAGAAGGTTAATGTGTGAAAAATTTAGGCCTCCAGAATAACATTATGTACACAGAATTCTTTGTAAAACACATTCCTACTTCTAGCTTTTCTCGACACACTAAGGAATTCTACTCTTTCTACTAATTCTTTTTTTATCTGATCTATAACTGTCTCAATATGTACATTTTGATTCCTGAAATTGATCCAGTTCCTTGCCCTCCATGTATGGTAAATTATTGCTCCACGGACTGCTGCTATTAACTCCTTTGTGACCTTATGCCAATGCTTCTTCGTGATTGTTTCCATCACCAATTTCACCTATCCAGCTTGGAGCTGATGCCCAGCCAGTCTCCCAATGCACATCGTAGTTTACCGGACCATTCACAATCTGCAAACAAATGTAGGGAAGTTTCTGTACTTTGAGTTGAGCATAGACTGCACGCAGGGCTATCTACTGGGATGTTCAAGTGACCGAGCCTTTCCTTTGTTAGCAGCCTATTTATCACTGCTAGCCAGAGAATGAATCTATGTTTTGGTTGTGCAAATGCTGTCCAGACTAGTTCACTGATTCTCCACCTTGCTTGCATGCCTATAAGGACATTATAACCGAGGGAAATAGAGTATCTTCCTGTTGAACTCAGTGTGTATCTTCCATTAGTAAACCAACTGGCCATGCTACTTTTGATGGAATTTATTTTCTCCCAATACCAGCTATAATTCACGGGGGGATTATGCATCAATATATTGCTATCATTCTTCATATATAAGCCGTGAAACCATTTAATCCACAGAGAATCCAGTTTTTCCGCCAATTGCCATATTAATTTGCCAACAGATGCAATATAATTCAATTCCTGCACCCTTTGATATTCAGTCCTCCATGCTTTTTTGGCACACATATTCTGTCCCAAGATACAAGTGAAGGTTTCTTCTTCCCCTCAGTGCCCCCTAGAACTACTCCCTACATAGTTTATCTACCTCTTTCAGGACACTCAGAGGCAGGATGAATACAACACCCTAGAAATTGTGAATAGAGAATATCACTGCATTGATGATTTGCAACCTTCCAGCATAAGATAGCTGTTTAGCATACCCATTCTGAATTCTCTAAGTGATCTTCTTAATCAGCTGATGACATTCTAGTTTATTCCAATTTTTAGGAAAAAGTGGCAATCCCAGGTACCTTATAGGAAAGGCCCCTAGTGAGAATCCAGTGATGCTTAGCAGAGTTGCCTTTGTATGATCATCTACTCCTGCTATGAAGATGTTTGATTTCTCCATGTATGCTATCAATTTTGTGACCCTTATGAAGTGGTTTAATGCCTCCATAACTCTCCTAAGATTGCTCTTGGCCTTTGCAAAATATCATCACATCATCAGCAAATACCACCTTGCTTGGTTCTCAACAACTATCTGACTCACACCTTGCTTTAACTTCAAACAAGTCAGCTTTGAGATGACCTTATATATCACATTACAACGAGCAATTGGCCTGAATTGACTAGCATTTTCAGGGTAAGTCACCTTTGGTATAAGGGCAATATTGGTGGCATTGATTTGCTTAAGCAATTGTCCAGTTTGATAGAACTCCAATACTGCCTCAGTGATATCCTTGCCTATGACCCTCCACGCAGCTCTGTAGAAGCCAGTCCCATAACCATCCGACCCAGGACTCTTATTGATATCAATACTGAACACTGCCTTCTTCACCTCCTCAACAGTGGAAGGTTCCAAAATCCTTAGTTGCTGGTCAATTGTCAACAAGGACCCATTATTGAGAAATCCTCTGAAGGTGTTCACTCTTTCTTCACATGCTTTCCCTAAAAGATCTTCATAGTACTGCACAAAGATCTTGGCTATGTTTTCCTGTTCTGTTTGCATACACCCTGCAACATCCTTCTGCTGTGTGATGGCTTGTTTCAACTTCCTATGTTTGATAACTGAATGAAAATACCTGGTGTTTTCATCACCAAGCCTTATCCAGTTAGCCTTACTTCTTTGCTGCAAATAAATTTCTGCTAAGTAAGAAGATTTCCTGAATTTCTGGTACTTCTCTCTTTAGTTTGTTTCAAGGTTATCTGGATCAAGATGAAGTTGCTCTTGAATATTCTGCAATGCAGTTCTATCCTCATTAGCTTCAGATACTATGTTCCTGAAGCTTTGAGTATTTAGCTTCCTCAGTTCTCTTTTTAGCATCTAACATCGGTGAATCATTGAGAGTTAAAAAAATGCTCTCAAGCACGACTTTCGAGGTAAAGTACGCATAAGCTGTTATGAAGCTTTCTGATCATCGGAGACCACGGGAGGAACCGATTTTTTTTTATTTTATTAAAACATGGTTCGTGATTATGGTAGCAGTGCTAAAAAGATTTTTTTCACGTCTGGGGACAAATCATTTGATATTTCTGAGGACTTCTCAGGTTCTAAAAGGTGGTACGATTGGGTTGAAAGGAGAAGGAATTCAATGCGTAGAATGATAGTCAGTAGGAAGGCAATGCTATGGATTTGCGATTCAATGCACCTGTCGTCTGCAACCAAAGGCAATAAATACAATACTTGGAAATTAAATGATCATCTACATAACTACTTTTGTTCTCAAAAGTACAACAAATACGGTAGATTCATAAGTATTGTGGCAGTTCAAGGGGAGAGGAGACCAGTCAGAATAATTCCTGAACTGTCTCCTAACAAAGGATGGGGAGGCACAATTGCAAAAATTGAGAAGTTTATCGTCGAAAACCCAGTCAACAACGTGGCGGTGCAGAATCCCCAAACCCAGGAGATCACATATGCAACAACAACTAACCAGAGCAAATGGCAACCTAAGCAGGGGAATCACACTTACGTACATCAAAGTCATCGTATCAGCATCTCTGAATCTGTTGCTTTAACAGATAATGATACTCTCAGCAGATGTTTGGTTGGATCCTTTGCTGGGAAGACAGAAGTTCCTACTAGGTCGGAGCTAAGAAGATGGGTCGCAGACAGATGGAAGTTACCTTGCAGTGTCCAGATTTATGACATAAACGACCAACAATTTCTTTTTGAATTTCCCAACAAGAAGATGGCAGAACAAGTTATGCTTGGGGTTTGGAGATGGAAAAGAACCCATCAAATTGATTTGGTGGTCGCTGGAGGCCAGCTGCTTGCCAGCAGGTCTTGTTAGTGAGTCTCTTTGGATTAGGGTTATCGGCTTGCCTTTACACTTATGGTCAAAGGAGGTCATGGAGGAGATAGGGATGGAATGCGGCGGATGGGTAGAAACAGAAGAAGAAACGCTTCTCAGAATTCATTTGAAATGGGCAAGAATCAGAGTAAGAGGGCCAATTGACAAAATCCCCAAATGCATCGAAGTGGAAAACAGCGGTCTGGTTTTTTCCATGCCAATTTGGTGTGAATCTACTCCGACGGTGACTGTTGTTGATCGGAGGATTACGGAGGAAAGGGATTTTACGGTTATGGTCTGTGAACAGTCACATCTGGTGGCAGAAGATATAGGGTCTAGGGTGGCTGGTCACATAGGAGAGCACGGGGAAGTGTCACATTTTAAAAGTGGACAACTAAAGGGGCATGCACAGCACGTGGAGGCTCCTGTAGATGCTGCAACGAAATTTGGGGCCAAAAACTCATGTTTGGGCCTGGCTCAAAGGCCAATTATACTGCAGAAAGGAATTGGGCCAGATTTATTTTTGAGTAACACACAAAAGCCCAGTCTTGTAATGGATGGTTATGGGGGAGAACAAGGGGAGGCATCTAATTCCAAATTGGAATTGTTACTAGGGCATGCTGAGCACGTAGAGGATTTAACCTTAAATAGACTGTCTTTTAGGGCTGAAAAATTGGATTTGGGCCAAGCCCAAAGGCAGGAAATTGGGCCTGATCAAATCTTGTGCTCTTTTCCTCCTATAGAGCCCAGTCCACTGATTATAGTGGATTCTTTCCTCGTTGAGATCGAAGCTAACCAAGCTTCGCAGTCATGCGACTCTTTATCAATGGTGGAGTCAGTCGAGGTTTCAAAAGAAGATGTTCACACTAGCTTTCAGAACCAAAATCTTCTTCGATTCTCTGAAGGAAACGAAGAAACCTACTATGATGCTGGGGCGGATATCGAGGGAGGGGGCATAGAAAACCAAGAAAACTCTTGGCTACAAATAAAACACCGGCCAATTGAAGATGTCCAACCGCTAGATGTTCAAATTCAGATGGCTGAGTCAGAAGCTTCATTATGGGTTCATCGAAATGTCATGAAGCTAAGCAAGCAGTTTGGGGTGGATTTTCAGGGATGTGAATGGGATGCCTGGTCTTTGTTAATGAAATTGGACAAGAAGAGGCACGAGAAGCGAAACAATCTAGTGGCTCTAACCCATCAACCCCAAAACAAAAAGGGGTGAATGAAATCAAGAATCTACAGTTTGGCATCAAATTCAAAGAGAGTGGGTGTCACGACCCAAATTTTCCTCCGTTGGGTATCGTGATGGCGTAAGCCTAATATTCATGGAATAACAACAATAATAAATAGAATCTAATATTTTTCTGAAAGTAATTCTTTACACATTATATATTCCCAAAACCCGGAAGTACAAGTCATAAGCTTTAAAGAAATTACACTAAAACTCCTAAAAATACCACTGTTCAGAAATAAGTACAACATTGCAAACGGAAATATAAGATGGTGACTCCGAAACCGCGAACGCTGAAGCGGTTTTACATTTAGTCTCCACAACAGCAACCGCGCTACTGACAATCAATCGGCCAGCTATGCAAAAACCTGTAATCTGTACAAAAATGTGCAGAAGAGTAGTATGAGCACACCACAGCGGTGCCCAGTAAGTTTCAAGACTAACCTCGGTGAAGTAGTGACGAGGACTAGTCAAGACACCCACTGGTCTAATAAAACTGAACAAGTATCAATATAGGAAGCAGGGAAATAATAACATACACATAAAGGCTACACAATATTGCTAACAAGACAGTGAATTCGATATAGAACGAAACTAATAAGTGTCAGCGGAAAACCATGAAGTAAAGGCAGATCAACTAAAATATCTAATAGTCATCCTTGTTCTATTTGAAGCAGTCTCAGAGCTGCATGTAAATTGGAGGAAAAGCATGTTGTGCCCAGTTAAAGAAGTGGATGATATCCAGGCCCTTGCAGCTATTGGCTCCAAGAATAAAGCTCAGGAAATATGGAATGGGGTTCTTGAAAGATGCGAAAAGAGGCTATCAATCTGGAAGAGCCAGTATTTATCCTTGGGTGGAATGGTGGTATTGGTTAATAGTGTCTTGGATGCACTTCCTATTTATGTAATGTCTTTGTTTCCCTTACCAAGCAAGGTGAAGAAAAGAATTGATGCACTAAGAAGGAAATTTATATGGCAAGGAAACAGAGAGAAGGAAGCTATTCATTTGGTTAACTGGAATTCCCTTATCAAAATCAAAGACAAAGGGGGTTTGGGCATTAGGAACCTAAAAGCTCACAATCAGAGTTTACTCTTGAAGTGGCTATGGAGGTACAATCTGGAGTTGACTAATAAAAAAAAAGGTACAATCTGGAGCTTAATGCTTTGTGGAGAAAGGTCATCTGTGACAAGTATGGACAAAATGGACTATGGTGCTCTAACACTGTCAATAGTCCACATGGGGTTGGGTTATGGAAGTCAATCAGACTTCACTGGAATATTCTGGCTGACAACACAACCATAAAGGTTAGTAATGGAAGAAAAACACTATTCTGGAGTGATAACTGGTTAGGACATGGCCCTCTCAAAGAATTTTTCCCTGAATTTTTCAACATTGCAACATCACCTACATCCACTTTAGACACTGCCTGGGGTCAGCAAGGATGGAATGTTACTTTCAGAAGGGCTTTGAATGATTGGGAATTAGAGAGGGTTGTGGATTTCTTTAATATCTTGGAACAATTCCAAAGTCTTAGTGAAACTGAAGATAAACTCTGTTGGAACCTTTGCAGGAGTGGGAATTTTATGGTCAAATCCGCGTATTCCTTATTGGCTTCTTCAAACCAACCGTTAGAACAATGGCCCTGGAGGTATATTTGGAAAGTAAAGGCTCCTTTCAAGTTGGTATGCTTTTCATGGTTAGTTGCAAGAAAAACCTGTCTAACCCAAAGGAACTTGAGAAGAAGAGGTTTTCAGCTATACTCTAGATCTCTACTATGTGGTACAAATATAGAAACTAATAACTATTTGTTTCTTCATTGTCCGTTTACTGACCAACTGTGGCAGCTCTTTCTTATTATTGTGGGGCTTAAATGGAGCATGCCAGCTAACACTTGTGATCTGTTGAAGTGTTGGAATTACAATGGGGGTATAGTGAGACAGAAGAAATGGTGGCTATTGGTTCCTGCTTGTATATGGTGGACAGTCTGGAAGGAGAGAAATTTAAGAACTTTTGAAGACAGAAGCAATTCCTTACAGAATATAAAGATGACGTGTTTACTTTTGTTTCATTTCTGGTGTAATATAAAGATGACGTGTTTACTTTTGTTTCATTTCTGGTGTAAAGAAAGCTATGTAGAGGAGGCAGAATCTTTAGTAGACCTGATAGGTGCACTGTAATCTTAGGTTGTCATAGCTGGTTTTTGTTTTCTTGTAAATATGGCTTGGCACTGCCCTAGTGCTGTTTTATTTAGTAATATACATGTTACCATTCTCAAAAAAAAAAGTTCTCTTTTTGCATCTTCATTTTCCTTACCACCTGAAACATTTTGCAACCATCTATATGTATATTCCATCCTGCTTCAACCACCTTCAGAAATTGTTCATGCTCAGACCATACATTACAATATTTAAATGTTCTTTTTGGCTTTCTACTGTTATCTTCAAATGTAATCTTTATTGGCCAGTGATCGTTTATGCCCTCAGGAAAGTAAACAACCTTACAATTAGGCATATTTTGTAGCCACTCAGCATTGATGAACATCCAGTCAATTTTAGAGAATACTCTCGGATCAGAGCCTTTATCATTCCAAGTATATCTCTGGCCATTATGTGCTAGCTCCATCAAACCGCAGGTGTCTAAGCAGGTTTTGAAATCTATAACTTCTGCCCATGTAACAGGATTCCCTCCCAGTCTATCTTCACTACTTAGCACTAAGTTGAAATCCCCAACCACAAGCCAAGGCAACCCACACTTGTTGCTTTGTGTTACTAACTCAGTCCATAGTGTTTTCCTCTCATCCTTTGTGTTAAAGGCATATACAAAGGAGATGATACAAGTTGTCTGTGTGGGGATGTATTTAATCTCACAAGTCACTATCTGCGCATCTATAATGACAGGAACAATATTATAGAAGTCCGGTCTCCATCCAATCAATACTCTCCCATTATAATGAGCATCTAGATTAGTGATATATTGCCACCCTTCAAAAATTTTAGTGGAAATGTCAACAATCTTATTTTTCTTTACTTTAGTCTCCAGCAATCCCACCAAGCCTACTTCCTCATTTCTGCAAAGGGAATTTACTTCCCTCTGCTTATTAGGGGCATTAGGCCCCCCTACATTCCAACACACGATCCTAACCATTCCCAGATATGGGAATAGTTCGACCACCCTCATTCCCATCTTGGCCATTCCTGTTGTCAGAGCTGCTAGTTGTCTCTTGCAGCACATGAAAGGAGTTGTTCCCTACCTATTGATGTTGAGTCTTGGACCGTTGGCTAGCTTGTCTCTTACGGGTAATCCAACTAGTTGTAGTTTGATCCTTCTGTGCCCTCACCACTAAGTTTAGTGGTTGGTTCTCCTTGTTGGCACCTCCCTGTTGTTTCTCTTCAGGTGGCTTGTTAGTCTGCTTCCCAACCCCTATCTCTCTTGTTGAGTTGTTGCACGACCTATGCTTTGCTTCAGTTGAGCAACCTCATCTTGTTCCCCCATTATTTTGTTTTCAGTCACAGATTTCTTATTCCTACAATTTGCAATGTGGTGCCCATACTGATGGCAAAATTTGTATAGAGTAGGTCTACAATCAGAAAGAACTTTCTGCTCAATCAGGTATCCTTTCTCATTCTGGAATACCACTGTATCTGGTAGCTTTGCATCCATTCCTACTTCCACCAACAGCGTCACAAAGTTTAATCCAGCCTTCTTCTCTGTATTCTGATCTACCATGAGTGGCTTGCCCACTAAACTACCTATTTTGCTCAGTCCCTGCTCTAGTACTTGAAGTCTAGGCCAGGCAACTTGATCCATGTAGGTACAATATGAATTTCCTCTTTGGAGAAATCCATGTCAGGGTTCCAAGTTTTGACAATAAATGACTTATTGTCAAAATGGAAGATATTCCCTTGTAAAACATCATTCTTAGCAGCAACAGAGTCAAATCTCACCAAAATGATGCCATTTTTGAGCATAGCAATTTGACTAATTCCATGTTTACCCCACAATTGCTGGATGTATCCTTTGATAACTGCAAACGGGGGATGGGCTCCCAATACAAAGCATACAACAACAGAACTCCAGTATTCAATTTCGGTTGCTATATCATTAAGCTCTATATCAGTGATCGAAGACTCACCATGCACAACCGGAGCAACAAATTCCAGCTTGAAACCAGCTTTGTTGATCTTAGTTATGTCAAAATTGTCCCATATCGAACCTTTTGAAGGTGGTGTATTCAATTCCTCCTCAACTTCATCGGCCCAGGACTTTCTTCCTTTCATCGCTGTTGCGCTTTTTCCCTTATCAGTTGAATTTTGTACAATCTCTCTCCATTGACATAGCTTGTCCCTTATCAACAGAGCCAGCCCTAATTTGCGTTACCTCTGTTGCAATTGGAGGAACCATTGGAGGAACCACAGATTCCCTAGCACTCTCACTTTGATTTCGTCTCACTGTCTTTGAAGTTGATGCTATCTCTGCAATTTTGGAAGGCGTTGCTAGATTTTCAGTTGTTTTGACCAAAATTGGGGTTATTGTTCCATTGCTTCCCACTTCCTCTCCAATTTCCTTCAACTTTCCTCCTTGATTTGCTTGGTTAGCTTTCGATCCTCGTGTTACGTTGCCTTTTGCTGTAACTGCTTGCGCCCTTAGAGCTTTCTGAGATGTTATTCGAGCTCTCTTTCCCATGGCTGGCGCAGGTTAGTAAACTTGCGCCGAGAGAAAAAAAACCATCACGAAACAACTAACAAAGTTAAAGCTCCAAATTTTTTCTTTTATGAAAATCAAGATGTAACTTGGCCTTTATTTGTTATTTTTCACATGATTACAGGATAGTATGGAGCATAGGTTCGCGAGTCTATAAGAGGTTCACATCACCCTCCACAGTGATAAAGGTAACTCTGCAATCATAAAGACTTGCACAAATAGGGTAAAACGGTTCTTTTTGTGTATATCTAAGCTTTTCAATCCCCTTAACGTAAGTGAAGCTTCTAGCATAATGGTAAATGGATTTTAAAAATTTCTTTAGGTTGCATATTCAAATCTCCTGTGTGATATTCTTGTACATTTTTGAATCCCTTGCTAGAATGTTGGGCCCGCTACTGACTCTACCACAAAGCATACACAT
The DNA here is from genome assembly GCA_005239525.1 of Nicotiana knightiana. Taxonomy (NCBI): domain Eukaryota; kingdom Viridiplantae; phylum Streptophyta; class Magnoliopsida; order Solanales; family Solanaceae; genus Nicotiana; species Nicotiana knightiana. Next base: position 24,727 of record ML412905.1, on the reverse strand, counting down.
GTACCTAGCTAGGAATATGGTTTACAAATGATTGACTCAGCATTCATATAAAGGTTTTGCTTATTGTGTTGCCTTATTGAGTTTATGTAAGTTTTTTTGTATGCTTTCGTTGCTTGGCGTCTTCTTTTCCTTCTATGAAATCTTGGAAATGTGATGTACTGTTAAATTTTAGAACTGAAATTGGTCTACCTAGTCTCATTTATCATTCTTGTCTCTTTCATGATTGATCCAATTTCCATGATTTGTAGATTGCAGAGTTGTCAAAGGCAAAAAGTTTAGGAAAGCGCCAGGGTCTGTTGGGCTTCAAGCGCAAAGTACAAAAAAGCACGGGCAGTCAAGAAATGTGCTAATGATGAAAAATTAAAAATATGTATCTACCGCAAGGAAAAATTTACTATAAACACAAACATTTCTTAGTAGAACAAAAGAATTGGAAAAAATTTGATAATCAGCTGAAATATATGAAGTAAAAATCACATCGTTCATGTAAAAGAACCATTTATACTGAAATTCTAATTTTTATTTGTAATAAGAATAATCATTCATAATGTTTTGTTAAAAATTAATATATCGTTTCCATACTAGTTTTATTGTTTAGTTGCCACCCTCTTAAAGACGAGTTTATGGGTGACTAGGCACATGACTTTGTGATAAATAGCACCTAAGCAAGCGAAACGTCCAACTTGGGTTTCACCTAGCTTCAAAAGTTAATAGTGTCTCAGGCGAGCCTAAATAACATTTGTCGCTTGGTGAATCTGCAAAACCAGCTCAAGTGGTGGCTGACTTGATTGAAATAAAATTTGAGCATGCAAATGAAATTGTTCTATTTCATTCGCAACTATTTATATTCTTCCTTTAGATGCATTGTCACTGCTCAATAAATATGCAAATAACAGACTTGCTTTGACTGTTGAGATGAACCTATGTGGTTTGGTTTTGTAACAACATTTGCAGGCCACTTATATGGCGAATATGTGGTTTCGCATAAATTTACATGTCTGGTGAAATTGTCTAATTTTATTCTCGTTCATTTCTTTGTCTGTTAGTCCTCCCCACATCCACTTGGTGTCGTGCTTAGCTTATGGCATATCCCACATAAATGGAACTTATTTATGATTTTCATGATCATTACTTTTTTTAATCATTTGTTGTTTGCCTTCATATTCTCTAGGTGGATGTTTAATCAACTTTTAATGGTGTTTTAGGCATGCTGGTGCCGTATGGGCTATACTTCAGAAGCTGTTCTGTGCATTCTACAGAGTGATAGTTTGACAATTTATAACACATCAGGTGATTTAACCAGTTTTACTGCTGCATATTCTATTTTACATTGAGCTTTATTCCACATCTCTCACTGTATATCAAGAATTTCCTTGAATAATCAAGTCGATTTACTTGTCCCCAATAAAAGAAAAATAAAGTTGATTTACTTGTCCCACGGTAAACATTAGACCAACTTTCCTTATTTTAATTCCTATTGTTTATTTTTTTATTTTTCTTTCTAGTTAAGGATAATCCATAGAACTTACAACTTGAAAAAATCAGTAATTTGACATTTATTGAACAACTAGAGTTGATAAGCGAATTGACTGATGTGTTTCAGTGAAGGAATTGGTTGACATTTGGAGTTCTCATCATGTTTAAATACCATCGCTTTTAAATGTGTACCAGTGCGAGATTTTCTGATTGGAGTTGATAGGTCTGCCTTTTCTTTTATGGGTCATAATTGTAGAGTAGTGAAGCAAACTGGTGTCGGCTCCCTTGCAACCGCCTCTTTGGGATGTGTTAAAATGATTAAACATGAAGTTCAGAACTGTAAGTGGAACTGGAGTTTAGTGCAGCAGAGGGGCAGATTTGGTTTTTCTTTTATATTTGAACTATTGTTGGCAAAGAAATTAGTTTTTTCTCTAAATTGTGTCGATAAGTTTTTCTGGTTTGATTTTAATTTTGTGGTAATGGGAGGCTCTGAGGCTCTGAATGAGGCTCTTTTCACAGTTAAAGAGTTGCTGAGTAAAGCAGAGACAAAGTGGGCCGATTTTCATCCTTTAAAAATTTTCAATTACCTGACCCATGGCAACCTTTGATGAATATAAATTTTCCTCTTTTTGTCCAAGTGAGTTCTTGCTGTTTTGCCATTACACTTGGTTGTTTATAGAAGATGTTAAAATTGCTGAGTGGTTTGCCTTGTAGGTGAAGTAACATCCGTTCCTCTTTCTCGTAGCATCACCTCCATATGGCCTCTTCCATATGGTTTACTGCTCCAACAGGCACCTGAAGGGAGCTCGCCAGCACATATCCCATTTTCGTCGTTGAGCCCATTTTTAAGTGCTCGTGATACATTCCGCTCAAAAAGGGACGTTAACCCTCAGAATTGTACTGCTGTACATGGTCTAGATTTTACTGTCAGGGGAGACGGGTCTTCAATGTCATCACACCTGATATTAAAGGATCCATTGGAAGAACCTCAGGTATACATGATGCTTTCTCTGCCTCCCCTCTGTCTCTATTATTTTGTTTTGTTTTGTTTTGTTTTGTTTTTTGTCTATTCCATTCCTCTTTCTGATCTTGGGCTTTGGTAATGTTATATTATTATCTAGAGAAATAAACTTAGATAGTCCCTTAAGTATCCCCATGGGAGTATTTTTATCCCTTATCTATACTGCTGAATATAAAACTTCCCTTATCTTTATAAAAGTGGTCAGCTTTAGTCTAACCCTTAATCCGGTTTGTAAAACTAACTGTAAGTTCCCAAAAGTTACGGCAACTATTAAACTAAACGTGAAGAAGAAAAATTGCATTTCAGTTTGCTCCTTCTGCTTGCTCCTTCTAAGACTATTTAAAGTTCTCCACACTATTTATAGTACAATCTGCTTGCTCCTTCTAAGACTACCCACACTAAAAATTGCATTTCAGGTATAGAACTTTTCACTTCTCCTTTCTTTGACACCTTAAAAGAAAAGCTTTAAACTAATAGGCTTACCCCAATGAGGACACGCTCAATACCTGCTTGTAGGATTGTTGTTCATCCAGCTGGATAAAAATCGGTGACGGTCAAACCGGAGAAAGTTGATTATCTGAACTTGCCTTGCCCTATTCTTTATGGGGAAATTCATAGCGAAGCTCTCTTTTAGTGTCATTGTATAATTTATGTCATTAATGTTTCCATTATCTCTACAATACTGCTGTAAACATAAACTACATATGTAAATAACATTTCCTGGTATTCAATCTGGCACTTACCAAGACTTTTGGAAATAGAACCTTAAGCTAGTTTTTTGAAATCATTATCAAGTTAAACGGTTGAGTTCAAGGGACTTAGGGAGAAAAGGGGTCGACAGGTGGGAGGCAAACGAGAAAAGGGGATTTGGGAGATGATGGAGAGTCACGTGACTTCCATGTAACTCACTAGCAGAATATTTAACTGGGATTTGATGGTTGGACAATTCTGTTATTTTTGACTCAGTTTGAGTGTTTGACCGTTGGTTTTGCAGACCCTGTTAAGGTTAGACGAAAGTTTCTACTTTTATAGAGATAAGAGTTTTATTATATTCAGTGGTATAGATAAGGGATAAAAATACTCTATAGGAGTATTTAAGGACTATTTAAGTTTATTACTCCTGTAATCCATTAATATTTTCTATTTGTCAGCTGAAGGAATAGTATTTCCTCCATAGAGTTTTTGATTCGAATTTGATTGTACTTTTCTATTCTGATTATCATAGCCTACCTATATCGAGGAGAGGGGGAAATTAAACTTTATTAAAGAATTTGATGAAAGGACTATCTGGACTGGAGACTGTATCCCCCTGATGGCGTCATACAACAAAGGTTTCTCCTTTTATTTTTAGTTAACTATTAGATTGTCCCTTCTTTGTTGGTTGACTTATAATAGAGTGCATTCATTGTCTCTGATTTACTTTGCAGCTAAGCTTCAGCATTCTTTATGGGTTGTTGAAAAAATCAATTCTAACATTGAAATGGGAAATTCTAGATTTCCTGATGTTCCTGTTGGGGTGCTAACAAAGCAATTTTCATTCCGGAGGATATGGCAAGGAAAGGGTTCCCAAACAGCTGCTAGTAAGGTTTGATTATAGATGATTCTTTTGTTGCTTTAATGAAAAGAATGTCATGCTACTACCCTCGTAATTGGGAAAGGAATAGAAATTCTTTTGGTGCTTGACGGGGCATTGCCCTCAGTGAACTACTTTATTAGGAATCTAACGTCCTAGTTTATAATCATATCTCCATGAACGATTTTATATATTTGTGTCCTTATATGTGCTTGTCGTTTAGAGCCTCAATTAATTTTCTCAGGTGTTTCTAGCAACTGATGATGATACATCACCCATTATTTGCTTTCTACTCCAAGAGCAAAAAAAGTTGTTGTCTCTGCGGCTTCAGACTGTCGAAATAAATACTGAAACTATCTATGATATTAAGCCTGACATGGGTTGGAGCATACCAGCAGTTGCTGCAGCACCAGTTGTTGTTACTCGACCAGGGTAGGTTTTACTATATATTTTGGTTTTCTCTAGCTATATTACAACTTTTTGGTCTTGACTGCCAATTTCTGATCTTCAGAGTTAAAGTGGGTGGACTTCCATATGTGGATATTGTTGTGTTGACGTCAGAAAACACTCTTCTTCTGTATGTAAGTGCGATGCTAATTCTCTTACATAACTGCTCCTCTTAGTAGAAAACTTTCTATTCCATGAACTGCATTCCTCTCATCCTCCTGTTAAAGCGGAGGACTTCCATTTGATGTATTCTAGAATATTTGCATCTGGAATATGCGAATCTCTCTGTGTTTACTTCGCTTTTGGCTGAAGATATTGGTGACTCTATTTTGCAAAAGTTATTGCTAAATGCTAATGTGCCGTTGTCTTTTTGACAAAAGTTCTTTGTCTGAAAAGGTACAACTTTTGCGATATTTGGTATGTTTGCAGCAAATACTGTTTTTCTCTCTTAATTCTTTTATTTTTCCTTTTAAATTTTTGCATGCTTGTCATTATGATTTGTGTAGCTTTTTGATTTCTTTCTTTAGGAAATTTATCTAACTTAATAATGTTCATCACTCGGGAATAATAATTAAGATTAGATGGTACAAAGTTTTCCTAGAGAAAGCTAGAAGTAAGGGTTGATAATTTGCATTGTCAAATACATTGCAAGAGGTTATTCATACAAATACAAAACTGGAATTTGGATGAAAGGATATTTTCTTTTTTGTTCATTGAGTAAAGGATTAGTATAAATGAGTGGTTATAAGCGTGAGAACAGTGAAAAGATAGAGGAAGTTTTCTGAAACTGCGGGCTTACACTAAGGATCTGCCTTCACACTTCTTCTTTTCTCTAGAATTATAGATGAGCCAACCAATAATAGACGTATGCTATTTGCAAATGTTATTGTGTTAATTGGCGAAACTCACAAAGGAGTAACCAAAAGTTAAAATTATGGGAAAACACTCATGTAAGAGTTTTAGAATAAGTAGAAGTAAGTAAGAAAGTACATATGCACGGCAAATTTAGTCAGTATAAGAAGAATGAAGATGAAGCTGGATTAGTGGGGATCGTTGTATCTAAACGTAGACAATTCATATATCTAGGCTCATAGGTTTTGATTAATGACACGATAGATTAGACGAACTCGTGAAGTCTCTATATATTGACTTTCAGATATTCAAAAGACTATCTTTTAGGAAAATGACGTGATAGATGAAAGAAATCACATAGATTTAGAGAACCCCTAATTTGTGTTAACGTGCAAATAATTTGGTATTGGAATGAAATAGACATGGATAAAGTGACATGGATATAGATGATTATTCATATAGCTGATGCCAAGCTAAATTACTGAGGGTTAGATAATTGATTGATTGATATTTGAGTCCTTTATTGGGACTCATCCATAGTGTTATCAAAGGCGAAAAGCGCAAAAAAGCTCTAAGGTCCGTTGTGGCTTTAAGCGCAAAGCGCAACTAAAGCGTGGGCTTTAATGGAAAAAGGCGCAACTGGAGAAAAAGTAAAATATATATATGTAGTCAAAGGCTAATAATTATAAGCATGAATAACAAATATACGGACAAAGAAATTGAAAAAAAAAATGATAAAGCAAAATATCAATTGTTTCATATCGCCTTTTCAGGATTATATTCATTGGCAAAGAAAAGTATGCCTTAGAGCCTTGATGCGACACTAAAGCGCCCACAAAGCGAGGCGAAGCGCTCAACGTGTTTCGAGCCTCGCTTCAGGGCTTAAGCGCGCCTTTGACAACATTGCTCATCCATTAGATTCTTCTTTTTGAAGAGCTTAGAGTAAATGCATTCTCTTTTGAAGTTTGCTTGGGTAGGCTCAGATCATTGTGGAGCAGGTTTGAAGTGGGAGGAGAGCAAGTCTTCTTTTTTATTCTCCTCCTTTCTTTTTTCCCGTTTCTGTCCCCTTTATGTTCCTGCCAAAATTTACAATCTGGGACACACCTGGTAGTTGTTTAGTTATCTTGATGTTTTCAAGCATGACATAGATGGTGTCATGATTTATTTTCCAGTGAAACGCATTTTGGCTTCTTGAGGAAATTTCACCTTTGCCTTTGCACATTGTTTAATCTTTTATGTCTAAAGAACTCAGGGGTCGTTTCGGTGGGATAAGGGATAACAAACTCGGGATAAAATGAGGGATTATTTTATCCCGCGTTTGGTTACGGGTATTAATTGGTCCTGGGAACCATTTTGTACTAAAATGGTGGGAGTATATGGGTTAGCTAATCCCATGGGATATCCTTATCTATCCCATCCTGGTAACCAAACGACCCCTCAGTGTAGGAAAAAAACCCTATGATCATTCACATTGTGATAAAAAGTATTTACCTAGCGTTTGGCCATAGATTTCCAAATTTGTTTTGAAAAATCTGCTTTGGGTGAAGTTTGGCTTGAAGATGAAAATGTGTTTGGACATACGTTTTTAAAACATATTTCCCAAATTTATTTTGGAAAAACATGTGTATTATTAGGGATTTGTTGAGATTTAGGATTTTTCCAAAATATAGGCAAAATTTATGGCCAAACATGTGTTTGCCAAATAAAACCCAAGTTTTTTTTGGCAAAATCTATGGCCAAATGGGTCCTTAGAAATTTTTAATTCAATTTTGTATACCACTTAATTCATCACAAAATTATTTGTGGAAGGATGTCATCACCTATGCATGTCACGTTCGCTTAGTATCTGATGTTTTGATTTCTTCATGAAATATGATGTTTTACCTTTTAAAATTGCAGTCCGGGAAGCAATGCCTTTGTAGATTCAAGTTGTCTTCCCTTGGCAAAGAACAGATTTTGCAAGATCCTAAAATTGTTGGGTTAGCCGATGCTGTTGAGGAGCGTATCAATGTAATTGTGAACAGTGGACGGGTATGGTTGCTGACTGTATTTGGCTTTTGTTATTTAAGGCTGAAGTAGTTTGTAAGTTCCTCATTGTGACTTTTGCATTCCATATTGTGACTGTTACTAATGATGGGACTGACATCAGATAACAAGATTGTGAGTCTATATCTGGTTTTACCGTCATTGAGCTTTAGGTGGCTAGGATGAGTCACACTAAATTTCTATACCACATAAAATTTTAATGAAATTGTTTGTGCAATAGGCAAGTACTGAGGACCTTCATTCTATAGAAACAGAGGAGTTGAATGGTATATTTTCCTTTCTGATGGCTAAAATCATTGTTCAAGTAGCTTTTGAAATGTGTAATGTGTATATTTTTATTTGCTAGAAACTGTCATGTTGAAGTAGCACTATTAGGGATTACACTGTTTGAATGGAATAGGAGAAAATTAAGAGATTCAGTTCTCAAGTTATCCTCCTACCTTTATTTCTTTTGTTTCTTTTCTGCAATCGTAGGCTTTAAAATGCAGGAAAAAAATGCTACGCCTGGGCTTAAGTGTAGATTCCTAGAAGGAGATCATGCTTTCTGCTTATGAGGCTATTTGAAGCTGGAAGTACATTCGTGCTCTCACTTGTTTGCATTATGTCATCCATCTTATTTTCCCCTTTGAAATGATTTTTGGCTATCTAGAATATCTATTTCGCTCTAAAGGAGCATCCATATTAGAATTGTGATAGTGCATTTTTCCACTGCAAATTTAGGGAAAATTCAGTTTTAAGGCATAGGATAGCCAGAAGACATTACAACCTCACCAACCACTTCGGCCTAATCATCCCACTTCTTGTTCAAATACTAAATAATTAAGGTGAAGCTGATTCAGGAACGATAATATATTTATGACTAATAGGCCCATTAAATCGAAAAAGTAATAAAGAAGATGCCTATCTATAAAGCACTGATTTGAAGAGGGAGGAAGTCTCACAGAGAGACGATATGTGGGCATTCCCAAATTGGGGGCTATTCAGGTAAAGCCAACATAATTCACGCATGTTCGCGTTTCAACCTACCTTCTCCTTTCAGGGTCTGTTGTGCCACCAAGTTGTCCCTATTGTGAAAGTTTCTTCTTTTGTCCGGCACTTTTGAATACCTTCAACTCACTGTTATAGGTTCTACTTGTGCTGCGAAGTCTCGTTTTGATTTTAGCTATATTGTTGATACTTCCTGTTTCCCAAGTCTCATGTAGTTTTACTAACTCGATAATTATGACATTTTACTGGCTGAATAAGTTAGATACTTCGGAAATAGATGTAGATTATTAGTAGTTTCTCTCTTTCTCCACATTGTGGTTGGGGCTTATACAGTTTGGAAAAAGTTGTCATTTTCAAATTTACTAACATTTTCTGCTGAAAAACTTTATGAGAATTTATTTGGGGAAATAGGAGACTTTCATATTCCAGCACCAATAAACACCGTTATTTCTGGAAGAGAAAATAGACTGTAGAAGAGAGGGGCTGCAAACACTGCTGTTAGTGCTCCATAGCTCTTAAATCCCTCATGGATAAAATTGTGAGAGTAAGACAATAGGACAGAGAGATTAGAACCTGTTATCACCAACTTAAAATCTCACATCAGAAGACAATGTTGAGAAAAGAGATGGATCCAAAATGGAGTAGTAATTGTGCTAGGTCTTTACCCCTGGTGGATGTTCTGATGGGAGGCAGCCAGAGG
>ML412905.1:0-14850 GCA_005239525.1 Nicotiana knightiana | reverse complement strand
GTATTGCTTATGATATCTGCTGTTAATTTCGATAACCATATATAATCTGATATAGGTCAGTTGAGTTTCTAACCAGGATGGAATTATGATTCCCTGCTTTATTTTGGCATTTCAGATTTACCGATGTATTTGGCGACGCAATCCATCCTCGTCCTTGGCAAATGATTGCGTCACTGCAATGGCTGAGGGGATGAGCTCTACTTTGTATAATCACTTTCTTGTTCTTCTTTGGCGCAATGGTGATCAAGCATATCTGAGTAGGACGGATCTGACTGCTGATTCTGAGTGGGAGTCCTTTCAATGTGTAATATCACAAATATGCGAAGAGTCTAGTCATAATTCTGAAAAGCTTTCAGATTCTGTTTCATGCTCTTCATGGGAGTTCCTTATTAACAGCAGATATCATAAGCAATACAGCAAAAGCTATCCTATATCTGGATTTTCAGAAACTTCAATTGATCAGCAGGGATTATATTCACTTGGATCATTCGTGGATACGTCACATAATGCTGAAAGTTCGTTGTATGCAGAATTGCTGGCAGAGACCCTAGATACACTGCATACTGTATATGAAAGTTTGAAATTCGACAACCTCCGTAAACGGTAACATTCCCGTTACATTTATTGTTTCATCAGCTCCTTTTTCATTTTAAACCATCTTTTATGTTCATTCTTTCATTTGCTCTGTTAACACTAGTTCTTTATGCTTCTATACAAGTACTATTGCTATGGAACATTATGCTTTCTCTGGATAGACAACAATCAGAGGGGAAAAAGGAGTCAGTTCCTGACATATTTTACGCATTTCAAGTACAAGGAAACCTAATCTGGAATTTAAGTTTTCATATTTACAGCCTACTACATATTCTCCTATGTTTATCAAAAATAATGTTGGTCTATCTGTGTTACCTGAAAGAAAAGAAGCACGGGGAAAGATAGGATGTAGGAGTCAGTTCCAGATCCTCTCACATTTGACCTTTGGAGAAAGTTTCCTAAATCTGATATTTCAGATCTGCTGTTAATTCAGCTTTGATGCCCATTGTCTCTCCAAACTATTGTATTTGTACACAGTGAGCTGTGATGCCCTTTTTCAATGTATATGCTGTAGATCTGTCAGTTTGTCCCAAAAGAAATAAAACCAACACTCTCTTAGATATCTTTTGATCTTTTAAACTGAATTTGGAGCCCTTCTTCAGGATACTTAAGAAGGCAATATAGTAAAGTCTTGGAGCTTTTATACTATCAGTCTATCAGACTGGTGCCAGTGAATATAATTCAATGGTGACCGGTGTCACGACATTTGCATCGTCATTCTAGTTGGATAAGATGACTACTGAGAAAGTTTTGAGCTATCCTGCTGATTTTTGTAATGTTGACTACTGGTGCCACTATTTTGTAATGTTGGTCTGTGAATTGGAGTGGCAAATGGTGCACCCATTTTTTTTTTGATAAGTTATGGTGCACAGTGCACACAGTGGCTAAAGCTTGAGCTTATCTGCCTTCACAGTTGAATAAAATCTTGTAATTAATATCTCTGAGTAGAAGTTTTAGTTGTGAAATTTTTAATGCTTTTTTCACAATTTCATCATATTCTGGAGATACAGATTGACCAGATTCTATATGAAGTGATCTGCATTGCTCTTGCAAATAAATAGGAAAAAAGGAAAAAGAGAAGATGGTTTCGCATTACATAGGTTGTTTGAGATATCTGTGCAGTCCTTTGTTTTTATTCTAACTACTTGTTTGCTATCCAGTAACCATATCTTGTAAAAGTAAAAATGCAAGATTCTCTAGAAATGAGCTCTGTTTGTTGTAATATAATCTATTTGGCTGAAATTTAGGATAACTTTCCATGATGCGCTGATCCCCACCAATATTGCGTACAGATAGCTAATGTTATGTCAGAGGATGCAAAAGGAGAAAAGCGAAAAAAGAAAAAAGAAAAAAGAAAAATAAAAAGACAAGTTGTGCATGAATTTTCTTTTGGTCTCGTTGGCTTGCAACTCTAAGCTTGATATGTTGGGGTAATTTTGATTCGGAACTCATGTTGCTTGTCAGTTGGAAACTTTATTTAATTTGAGATGAATGACTTTATATGCCATTGCCACCTTCCTTTCCCGGGGGAGGGAGGTGGAATGTCTCTGCTGGTTAATTGAGTTTCTAGTGGGTAAAATATATCTTACCAATGGATAAACACTGTGAGTTGGACTTGATGTTACCAGTTCAAAATATATTTGTAGATCAAGAGCAATTTTTTCCTGTATTAACTCATTGACTTCTGCAATTTTTTCTGATGTATTAGTAAAATCTCTTTCCCTTATTGCGCTTCCATAATCTCATGTGGTATCCACTTAATATACTAAACTTAATGCAGAGATTTGGGTCTTCTGGTGGTTCTATTATGTGATATTGCTGCTTTCCTGCACGAAGATTGCTACTTGGATCATTATATTCGCGACTTTCCTTGCCTCTCAAAAGGCCGTGAAGTATCTCTCACCTCATCCCCCAAGAAAATTCCTCCTAGTTTATTCAGGTGGCTTGAGTCCTGCTTGAAGCATGGGTGTAGTTCTGCTAGTATCAGTCATCTCCCATCTTTGATCTTCAAAGATGGAAGTTCTGTTGTCAACTGGGGACGGAAAATTGTATCGTTCTATAGCTTGTTATGTGGCGCTGAGCTTTTGGGTAAAAGGTTATCTTCTGGGGTTTCTTGTGCTGTTGCATCTGGATCATTTAACACTCCAGAGGAACTAACTATCTTGGCAATGGTTGGAGAAAGAGTAGGTCTGCAGCAGTTAGACTTGTTGCCTGCTGGAGTTTCCCTTCCTCTTCGAGATGTAAGTGAAGAGCTAAAGGAAATTTACATCTGAGGTTTCGAATCCAAAATAAGGAAGTGCAAAATTTGGTTATTCTTGATCTATTTGCTTGAAAATACAAATAGGCCAACCAGAGATGTTGCATAATGAGATCTTTTACCCTAAATGGATGTACAATCTTCTCCTTTTTATGGCACTAGTTCACATTACAAAATTATACTCAGATGTTCCCATGCACTCAAGATTTTCTTTTTTGGTTGACTTGCTTTTTATTAACAAAAGGGATGATTTTGTTCTTATGCAGGCATTGGATAAATGTCGTGAATCTCCTCCAATGGATTGGCCTGCTGCTGCTTATGTTCTTCTTGGTCGGGAGGATTTGGCTTTCTCACGCTTAGCATATTCAAGAAAATCTGTGGAGCTTGAGCCCCACATTAATGTAAATATGACATGTATGTCCACTCCTTACATGTTGAACCTGCATCCGGTGACAATTCCTTCCTCAATATCTGATACTATAGAGTCAGATGATAACAAGCTAGAGGATGTAGATTCTGTTGAGGGATCTGTGGCTGATGGTATGGAGCATATTTTCAACTCTGGCATCCAGTTGCGTTATGGTCGTGATCTGCGGTTGAATGAGGTAGGTTTATTAATATTGTGCATCACTGAAATAGATGTTTGCAGGCACTGTTTTCCACTAAAATACAACCTTGCCACACTTATAGAAGCTATTCACGAATTAACTGATGATAGAGTGATACTTACCCTCAACTGGGTGGCCATCCAATAACTCTTCTCTAAAGGGTCAATCCACATTCATTTCTTTATGGAAACCTAACTGTCGTGTCATAAATACTGACTTCATGTCATTTTTATTTATGATGTGAAAACCACAGTGTATACTTGATGATGTCAATATACCATTAACTTAGTTTCTCTGGCATACCTGATTTATTCATTTGCTAATTTCATCACGAAGTTCCATGCTGTACTTGTGTATTTCTTTATTCTTCTTTACTATCATTAAAAAGTGATTTTGCTTTCATAGGTTAGACGTCTTCTATGCTCTGCTAGGCCTGTCGTTATTCAAACACCTGTTAATCCAACTGCGTCAGATCAGGACCTCCAACAGGTATACTGTTTCAATAATTTGGTAATGTTCTTTTTAGTTGGAACTTCATGACCCCTGTAACTAGCACGGACTATTTTTTGGACGTTGTTAGCTCTCTGATCCTAGCATAGCTTTTTTTTGGTAGTAATAGAGCTAACAGTCATCTCTCTTTGTAACCTTTTGTTTCCTTTGCATCTTCTTGATGTCTTTTTGTAGATTTTGAGAAGAAAAAAAGGCTTCTTGTATTTATGTGTCTGTTTACATGCCATGAGCAAGGGAATTTATACAAAGCTCCTAATGCTAATTAAGGAAATAAAATAAATCTATACAATCAATCCAGCTATCAATCCAATTATCAATCAAATAAAATCAGAATAAAATTAGATCTCCTAAATATAATCAAATCTCCTGAAATCATGCAAATCAACACTCCTAAATCAAGTCTCCTTGAATCATACTAATCAACACTCCCCCTCAAGTTGGTGCAAAGATGTCGCACATGCCTAACTTGCAGCTCAAAGTATGGAAAATTCGCTTGTTGAGACCTTTGATAAACACATCAACTAGCTGTTTTTTGGATGGTACGTGAAACAAACTCAAGACACCAGTTGTAACTTTTTCTTTGATGAAGTGTCGATCAATTTCCACATGCTTTGTTCGGTCATGCTGGACTGAATTATGAGCTATACTGATGGCAGCTTTATTGTCATAGTACAAGGAAAGTTTTCCTTTTTCATACAGTCTCAATGCCTGTAGTAGCTTTTGTAGCCAAAGCAGTTCGCAAACACCTTGTCCCATAGCTCTGTATTCTGCCTCCGCACTTGATCTAGCAACTACACTTTGTTTCTTGCTTCTCCAAGTAACCAAGTACGAGCTTACAACAACTGGATGTTGATCTTATGTCATCTAGAGATCCAACCCAGTCCGCGTCTGTAAAGGCTTCTATTTGGAGGTGATCATGTTTGGAGAGAAGTAGACCTTTCCCTAAAGCAGACTTCAAATACCGCAAAATGTGAAAGACGACTTGCATATGAGGGTCTCGGGGATCATGCATGAACTGACTCACCAGGCTAACTGAATAAGCTATGTCTGGTCTAGTATGGGAGAGATAAATGAGTCTTCCAACCAGCCTCTGATATCTCTCTTTATCAACTGATTCTCCAACTCCGCTTTGTAACTTGTGATTGCTTTCAATGGGCAATTCTGCGGGTTTGCACCCTGTTATACCAGTTTCTTTCAAAAGATCCAGAATAAACTTCCTTTGAGAAATAAAGATTCCTCTTTTGGATCTAGCAACCTCAATTCCCAAGAAGTACTGCAATTTTCCGAGATCTTTGATCTCATATTCATGTGCCAACAACTTCTTCAATCGAGACATCTCCTCTTTGTCATCTCCTGTCATTACTATGTCATCAACATAAACTATGAGAAGAGTGAGTTTACCCGTTTGATGTCTTATGAAGAGGGTGTGATCATCATTGCTTTGTTGGTAACCGAATAAGATCATTGCTTTGTTGCTTTGGTGAATCTGTCAAACCAAGCTTTGGGGAATTGCTTTAGTCCGTACAAGGCTTTCTTCAATCTGCATACCTTTCCTTGACTTTGTGCAGTATCAAATCCAGGAGGAATCTCCGTAAACTCCTCTTCTTCTAAGTCTCCATGAAGAAATGCTTTCTTCACTTCAAACTATTGCAAGTCCCAATCAAGATTAGCTGCACAAGATAAAAGAATTCTAACAGTGTTCATCTTAGCAACAAGGGCAAATGTCTCTTGATAATCCACTCAATAAGTCTGACTGAATCCCTTAGCTACCAATCTTGCTTTGAATCTTTCAATTGAGCCATCAGCTTTGTGCTTCACAGTAAAGACCCATTTGCAGCCAACCGACTTCTTGTCTGGTGGTAAAGTGACAAGCTCCCTTGTCTCATTTTTTTACAAGGCCTTTATTTCTTCAATCATAGCTTGTTTCCATTTAGGATCTGCAAAAGTTTCCCTTCAATTCTGGGGAATAGACACAGAAGAAATAGACAAGGCAAAGGCTCTATAGGAGGGAGACAAAGAATTATAGGAGACAAAATTAGATAAAGGGTGTTTGGTGGTGCAAGATCTAACTCCTTTTTCTGAGAGCAATAGGTTCATCTAACTCATTAGGAAATGTAAATAACTCACAAGTAGAAGAAGGTTCATCTTCAGTAGATTGCATGGTGGTTTCTTCTGCTCTATTTTTCCTTGAGTAAGTTTTCAAATTAGGCCTATCCAAACGCCTAATAGTCTCCCCCTAAATTCTCTCTCCAATTTCACTTTCCCTTGTGACAATGTCATCAAGAGGTCTAGTAACGGTACTAGGTAGAATCACCTCTTCCTCCTTACTACTCTACCTCTGGAGAGGTGATGAGGTAATACTGAAATAGGGTTCAGATTCTCGAAAAGTAACATCCATGCTAACAAAAGATCTCCTAGTATGGACAAAGCAAACACACATGAACACCTTTGGAGGAACAATATATTCATTCTTACCCTTTAAAGTTTCCAGAGAACTTTGAAAATTGAGGGGTTTAAGTGGCATTATGTTGATAAGATAGACATCCGCTAGAATAGCATTCCTCCGGTAAGGTTTTGGTAGATGCATGGTGAACATAAGAGATCTTGCTACTTCTAACAGATGCCTATTTTTTCTTTCAACGACCTCATTTTGTGCACTAGTGTAAGGACAACTAGTCTGATGGACTATCCCATTGGACTCCAAATAAGCACCAAATCTTTTATCCATGTATTCCCTGCCATTGTCAGTTCTCAAGATTTTTATTTTGGCATCAAATTGAGTACAAATCATCTTATGAAATGACTTAAAACAAGAGAAAATTTCATTTTTGGCTTTTAACAAATATACCCAAGTCATCCTAGTGCAGCAATCAATGAAAGTAACAAACCATCGACTACCAGACAAAGAAACAGTTTGGGTAGGATCCCATCATCAAAATGAATAGTCATAAACGGAGTTGTGCTTCTAATATCACTCAAAGGATAAGAGTTTCTAATATGCTTGGCATATTCACACGCATCACAGAACAAAGATTCAAATCGAGTCCTTGAAAACAAATCAGGATATAACTTCTTCAAAACAAAGAATGATGGGTGTCCTAACCGTCTATGTTGTTGTATTATTTCTTGGTTGACATCCTTACTTTCCCCAAAAAATGCTCGAGAGTTTTGAATTCCATCTAATATATACAAGCCATCACGCAATCTACCACTGCCTATCCTTTTCCCTGTTTGAAGATCCTAAAAGATACAGTGATCGGGAAAGAATTCGATTTTACAGTTTAGAGCTTTGGTGATGGCACTAAAACGATTGATAGGGAACTCAGAGACATGTAGCATGGATGATAGTTTAATATAAGGAGTACATATGACAGGACCTGTTGCAGAGATAGGTGGCTATTTTAGTATTATCTCTCTTGGGACACGAAGAATAGTTTTGAATGCCTTTAGAAGAGCCTGTCATGTGTCTATTTGCACCATAATCGACAATCCAAGAATTAAAGTTATCAGCAAAGGCAGTACCTGATTGCATATGATTGGATGTGGCAACATTAGCGGAGTCAAGTTTGGCTAAGAGGCGATGGAGAAGCTGAATTTCATCCGAAGACAAGATTTCTCCAGAAACCGTCTCCTTGAATGTCTCCATATTTCAGCCCAATCAGAAGGCAATCAAAAGGTGTTTGTGATGCGGACATTCAACAAGAGAGAGAAAACTCGACCCCTTTGATAGAAAAGGAACCCTAGTGCTGCGAGGGAGATAACTCACCTCAAAAAGGCAGCAATGACTCTGATACCATGTAGATTTTGAGAAGAAGAAAATGGTTCTTCTATTTATGTGTCTGTTTACATCCGATGAGCAAGGGAATTTATACAAAGCTCCTAATGCTATTAAAGGAAATAAAATAAATATCTACAATCAATCCAGCTATCAAATCAAATCAAATAAAATCAGAATAAATCAGACCTCCTAAATATAATCAAATCTCCCGAAATCATGCTAATCAATACTCCTAAATCAAGTTTCCTTGAATCATGCTAATCAACACTTTTTACTGATAACACCTTACTTTATCAAATTTTTTTTGGTAATGTGCCACATGCACTATAAATAGGGCTACTTGTTTTCCTAGTGTGAACTCTATTTTTAAAGGGTAAAAAAGAAGAACGATATTTCGCTAAGGGACTTCGTGGTTTTAATATAATATAGATATCTATTTTTTTCTCTTTATTTCCCTTATATTCTAGGTTTTCTTCTTCATTTTTACAACTTTCTTCATTTTTTCACCTTTCTTTTTCATTTCTCCATTTGCTTTCCCGCTGAATTTTTTTCCCTCTCGTGTCTCTTCTGAAATTATTTATTCTCTTTCTTGTTTTAGCCTTCTTTCATTTCTTACCATATTGTTGAAAGAACACCCATTTAAATTTTCTTATTAAACCCAATAAAGAATGTAGTTGCTGCGGTTTCTTCTTTGTGGAATCTTGTTTTGTGTAATCTTGTTTGTGTAATATAAGATGATTTTCCAGCAATGCAACTCTATATGCTTTCTTCTGATTTTTTTGGCTGCAAAGTGAATGTAAACAAATGGTTATTTAACTGGAATCTAGCATAAAGTGCAATCACAACTAAAGCTAGAAATAACACATTGCATTGGATCCTACTTTGGCCAAAGTGCCTAGAATTAAACCCTAGCTTAGGGGAATTTTGTTTGGGGCTAGGGGGAGGGGGGGTTTGCGGACACCAGATAGTTTAGATAGGAAACTAACAAAAAGTGATAGTTTAGAGAGGTTTTACGGTATTAAATAGCCATAAGAGCATGTACTAGACACACGTCTAATAATTCAACGAGGAGGTTTTGATTAAAAGAGGAATATAGTTGAGGAGGTTTTGGGGACTCTAGTTAGTTTAGGTAGGAAACTAACAAAAATGTGATAGTTTAGGGTTTTTTTAGGGGTATTCACTCTTTTTTACCTATAAATTGTCACTATGTGCTTCTTTTTCTCTTCTGCTAGTGTTTTTTTAACTACTGTTGACCTCTTGACCTTGCAATTTATGTCCATGGACCGTCCTTATGTTACTATCTACCAAGAAGTTACTATTGCTTATTAAATTACCGATCTAATAACCTACACATGTTTTCTTTGTAAACACTTTGAGCCGAGGGTCTATCAGAAACATCCTCTCTACCTTTACAAGATAGGGATAAGGTCTGCGTACACACTACCCTCTCTAGACCTCACTATGTGGGATTACACTAGGTATGTTGTTTGTTTTCTTTGTAAACAGAATTTACCTATAAGGGTACATAGAGTTGGTAGGTGTTGGCAAGCCAGCTAACTGACTGCCAAGCAGATGTATTTGCTCAGATTACAACTTTTTTATCCCTATGCTTAATACTCGGATAAAAGGGAAGATAACGGAATACTGTTCCTTCTCCTTTCTTTTCCGATTTCCCTCATGCCAGAGACAGTTCCAGTCTCTGTCCACATATTTCATGAACTTTTAAAATCTATAAAAGGCTGATCGAGTGATCTGGCTTATTTCTTATATCGTAACACTCAGACCTATCTAGTGCATTCTCTTTTTGGGATAATGGTGTTGACTCATGTCCAACATGGTATCGGGCTGTACATTGTTATTGTGACATATGACCATCTGCATCACTTTATCCTTTACATCTCACATACACCTGCGAGTGTTTGTCTGTCACATAGATTCTCTTTTTTCTTTTCTTTAGGCTCAGTTATGGCAGCTTGCTCAAAGGACTACTGCCCTTCCCTTTGGCCGTGGTGCATTTACACTTGCTACAACCTGCACTCTCTTGACGGAGGTACCATTCTTTACTTTCTTCTACAATTGGAATAGTTTAGCATAGTGCCATAGTCTTTGATCGACAATATAGCAGCTGGACCTTGTGGTGTTTTAAGGAAGTTGTTTTAACATCTGCAGGCGCTCACGGTTCCCAAGCTTGTCTTGGCAGGTCGGTTGCCAGCACAGCAAAATGCAACGGTATGTCTGGTCAAATTCAAGGGAACATTTATTTCTTTCTATGTATGTATTTCTTTAAAGTAGCTGTTCAGTCTTGAGATAATTGAGTGGAGTCAGGTTGATTCCGAACGTAGATGGACACATAACATCGGTGAATTAATTTTATCCTTGAAGTTTGTTCTTTTGCATGATGTCTAGTAGATTTTCTGCCAACTAATGTACATTTTTCTTTGGCATTGCCCACATTTCAGCATTATTATATTGGTTGATTTTCTTTACGGCATTTGTGACCAGTACCCTAACCACCTATATACCCCTCAGGTCCATGTCTACCTTGCAGCAGTTATGCATTTGTGAAGTTTTTTGTGTTAATCTTGCCTCTTGTGCTTGTTTAGGTTAATTTAGATCCAAATGTTCGGAATGTTCAAGAACTCAAATCTTGGCCGGAGTTTCACAATGCAGTTGCTGCGGGACTAAGACTTGCTCCACCTCAGGTTCAGTTCTTGAATACTTTATCCATTCTGTATGTGGTTTCCTCCCACTGTTGTTCCAGTGTCTTACATAGATAGTTTTCTGATTGCTCAGTTGATATCGTTTCCTAATGTTCTGATGCATTGTCATGTGCTTATGCAGGGAAAAATGTCAAGAACATGGATATTGTATAACAAACCTGAAGAGCCCAATGTTGTTCATGCTGGATTATTACTTGCTTTGGGATTACATGGACATCTTCGCGTCTTAACTATAACTGATATATACCAATATTACTCTCAGGTTGTTTATTTCTTTTAGGGCCGGTCTTGTTTTAAGCAAGTGCTTTCCTCCTTACCTAAATTACAATATTCTTTTCATATTTCAGATTCAACGTATTTTACGCATCATACTTCTATTTGTACTGCATATATCATGTAACATTAACATATGATTTTCCTGCTCCTATTGGGAGAAAAAGGAAATGATGAATTTTGTGAAAGCTACTAAAGTAACTGTTGGTACTGTCGACTTGCTTTGGAGCTAGAGTGCTATGTTTCTTTTTGAAAAGGAAAAAAGGGAGTTAAAAGCTAGAATGCTATGTGATTATGCAAAGTAGAATATATTTGGATTACACATGAAAGTTGGGAGGATAACTACAACCTGCGTAGTTTAAGTTCTCATCTTGGTATGATGAAGACTTTTAAGTGGCATCAATCCGTTGTCATGTTTGTTTGAAGTAACAATAATCAGGATTCAAGATCTTTTCGAGTATATTACAATTATAAGTTGGAAAGATTAGGTTAGCATATAGAGGTGGAGTTAAATGCATTATGAATCCAGTGTTGTCAAAGGCGCGCTTAAAGTGTGCTTAAGCCCTGAAGCGAGATGCTAAACATGTTGAGCGCTTTACCTTGCTTAGCGGGCGCTTCTGTGTCGTCATCAAGGCTCTACGACATACTTTTCTTTGCCAACGAGCATAATCCTAAAGAGGCAATCCTGAACAATTGATATTTCAGTTTATCGTAATTGTTTTCTATNACAAGAATGGAATAGGAAATGGGAAAAATGAAGAATCATTCCTTACCTTTGAGATTGCTGGCTGCATTGTTCCCCTGTATGATGCTGCAAGGCCAAGCATCAATCCAACAGTTGTACTTTCGTGCTCCTTCAAGGGACAACATCACCGGAAGCAGAAAATAAGCATGTGTCTAATAGATTCATATAGTGTTATCAAGCGCGAAAAGCGCAAAAAAGCTCTAAGGTCCATTGGGACTTTAGACGCAAAGTGCAAATAAAGCACGTGTTTTAATGAAGAAAGGCTCAAAAATGCAAAAAAAATATAGATATGTATGTGTAGTCCAAAACTATTAATTATAAGCATGAACAATATATATATATATATATTGTTCATGCTTATAATTAATAGTTTTGGACTACACATACATATCTATATTTTTTTTGCATTTTTGAGCCTTTCTTCATTAAAACACGTGCTTTATTTGCACTTTGCGTCTAAAGTCCCAATGGACCTTAGAGCTTTTTTGCGCTTTTCGCGCTTGATAACACTATATGAATCTATTAGACACATGCTTATTTTCTGCTTCCGGTGATGTTGTCCCTTGAAGGAGCACGAAAGTACAACTGTTGGATTGATGCTTGGCCTTGCAGCATCATACAGGGGAACAATGCAGCCAGCAATCTCAAAGGTAAGGAATGATTCTTCATTTTTCCCATTTCCTATTCCATTCTTGTCATATCTTTGCTCCACCTACTGTGAATATCAAATGTTGTAACAAAGAGTGCTTATTTTCCTTGTGATCTCTGATCATCTAATTACGAGCTGTCGCTTCACGACCTATGCATATTTTAATTAAGTAGAATACTTGTAAACTACACT
This sequence comes from Nicotiana knightiana, assembly GCA_005239525.1. NCBI lineage: Eukaryota > Viridiplantae > Streptophyta > Magnoliopsida > Solanales > Solanaceae > Nicotiana > Nicotiana knightiana. The sequence continues at coordinate 2,524 of ML412905.1, read as the reverse complement.
AGTAGTGTTATTTAGGCGTCGTCGACACAGGTATTTACATATCTGATTGCTGTTTTTTTTATCTTTCCTTTTGGTGGGGGGGGGGGGGGGGAGAGGATAAATAGAAGGTTGTAGCTGATAAAGTCTCGTGGAAGTAACCTACGCTAATGAAGTTAACAGACATACTGCATGAAGTTTTGATAGTGTCAGCTGATCTTAAAACCCTTGTCAATTTTCAGCTAGCTTAGGCCATGGCCTTATTATTGCCAGGATATTCTCATCAAGCTTCCTTACACTTCATTTGTTGTTCTCAACAACATAGCTGTCTGCTGCCAGATTGTTTTACTTTTCAAAGCTTAGGAGGATGACTCATAATAATTCGACGCATAGAGTGCCTCTTAGTTTATCTGCAGATAGGAAGTTGCTGTATTCTTGTTGCTAAACTAACTTAGTGTAACTTTGATTCTTTTATTTGAATGCATTTTTCAGTTAGCGCACTCCAGATCTGCCCTTGTCAGTTACTGAATGATATTTCCTACTTAACAATCAGTACTGGCATTCAAACGTCCCTTATTATTGGGGGTGCCTTATGTGCTCTATTAATTTAGTAATCTACTTTCTAGTTGCAGTTTATCGATTTGTCATTGAATGTGCTTTTCTCCTTTTCCTTCTAATGAATCAGGAATTTATTTGATCTCCATGCAGTCTCTCTATGTTCATATACCATCACGTCATCCATCTTCCTTTCCGGAATTGGAATTGCCAACCCTTTTGCAGGTAGCTATGTTGCAGGATTACCTCTTAATTTTGCATGCATTGTAAATCTGTGAAAATGTTGAATTCTCATTGGAGATTGGTCTTCTCTATGGATTTATCTTTTATTTGCAGTTCGTTGAGGTCATCATACTCTTGCTTCTGTTCTATTAAGCTTCAGTGTTCAGCCGAAGTGCTGTACTGATCCTTACATCATTTTATCATTTTCGTCTAAAATAATTTCCTCTTTATCCCCTAGTAGATTTTCATTCTATGTTAATATACTTGCTAGCAAATCAGAACTGAATATATGTTTCATGCTTCCATGATATCCTTACTCCAATATGTTTCTGTTCTTTTTTCTTTTTTCCACCTATTAACTTTTTGAAGAGTTAAAGGTATGTGTTTCCTCCTACCTAATAAAAAAAAATTTGTGTTTCCTCTTCCATGCACTTGCGTTAAAGTGATGTTTTTTATTTTATTTTTATTTTGTGGAAAACAATCAGCCTCTTTAATGAAGTATCTTTGACTTTGAAAAATGATTGTTTGTAAGGTGTATTTCTTTTCAGGCAGCAGCTCTCCTTTCTGTTGGGCTTCTATATGAGGGATCGGCACATCCCCAAACAATGCAAATTCTTCTGGTACTTTCTTCTCTAAATCTTGGAGGTCTATACACTCCTGGAGTTTACTTGGATCATCTGTTGGTCAAGTGTTGAACAGTCACTGTGTATTATTAGGTAGTTGGTCTCGATTCAAGATAAGTGTTCACCTTATTCGAATATATGGAAACTTGAGTTCTTATTTCTGGTGCATGACTGAGGTTTTGCTTTTGTTGTTCCTCAATCTTAGTTAGGAGCAGAGGGCTCCTGAAAGCTAACTGGAGTAGTAGGACAATTCATCTTGTGTGGCATTCATTTAAAATAATTTGTTCCTCTGGAAGTTATTGTAGGGAATTGCAGAATTATTTGTTTCTACTTATAAGTTCTGGCGTTAAAGTGAAAGGAGTAGGTGATAATAGATAGTTCATAATGATCTTGCTTTTATGCAAGAGGAGATGGCTTCTTATTTGACCAAAATGGTAATTGTTAGTTTATAGTAGCCAATTAGGAGTAAATAACCTTAACCTTAATCCTATATGTATTAGGAGTAGGACATGTATTATCTATATATAGGGTTCATTGTATCATTGTATAAACTAGATATATCATATTATTTTCTCCCGTGCTTTCTCACATGGTATCAGAGCTATCGTGAGAGATTTATCGTTGTGCATCAATTCCAGCGACTCCGGGAAGATAAACACTCAACCTAAAGTCTTTTTCCGGCAAACACAGTTCTGCCGCAGTAAAAAAGCCACTTTTTATCAGTGTTGTGCAAAAACCAACACCACCACTAAGTAGATCGGCCTCCGGCGACCAACCCTACAAAAAATCTCCGTCGGAGACTCCCCCACGCGCCCCCACGCGCCACCACAGTGTATTTTCCGGCAAGCGCGTGACCCCCACGCGCCGGCGCGTGCGACCCTTTCCGGCCATTTTTTGGCCAAGCTTCTTGAGGACAGCCTACTCGCCCCTCTTTTCCGAGTCTATTAGTACTATTTTCGACAGATTCCGACGACTTTGAAATTTTTCCGGCAAGCTACAGTAATTTCTAGCAGTTTTTCCGGCAAGCTACAGTAATTTCCAGCAGTGTACCCTTTTTCTGTCCAGATTTTTTTTTTTTGTTTGTGTTGTTGTACGTTTATAGACCTCTTTTCACTCCAACAATGTCTTTTGGAGTTGATGTTTTCGGG
>ML412902.1:0-39516 GCA_005239525.1 Nicotiana knightiana | reverse complement strand
TATATATATATATATATATATATATATATATATTTATATATATATGCGCGTAAAATGTTTAAAGCCTCCTATTAGATTATGACTTCCAGCCACTAATTTTATCCCTTGATCCTAATTATTTAACCCAAAATATAATTGTCGTATTTTATCCCCTTATTTTAGAATCCCCATGTTTCAATTGTATAAATTGTCCTTCACACTTATCAACAATTTTATTTCTTTCACTCTTCTGTATATACACAAGTAAATAACAATAATATATCCAGTTGCATAATACATTTTCATATACATGAACTGCATTAATAATAAAATCTTATGATACTATATCTTTACAATCGCAAATAAAATCCTAATGTTTTTTCTGTATCAATAGAATTAGTTTGATGATTTTTCTAGAAATTTGATAATATTAGGTGTAATTTAACCTATTAGTTAGTATGTGTGTTTCGTAAAATATCATGTTAAGTTATATTGTAACACTATGCAACAAATTCCGATCAACTGTCTAAATTTGTTCTACGAGCAATTGTTCACCTTCACGTAATTTTTCCTTATAATTATTTTTTTGGAGAAAAATATTTACTCGTTTATTTGTTATCTAAAGTGGAAGATATTGCACAACTATTAAACTCAAATTAATCCTGAAGATTTAATTTATTAATATTTTGTTCAGTGTAGTAACTCAAGTATGAACACAAACTATGATGGATATAGTGTGAAAAATATCACATTCGAACCTGCAATCTTCAGGTCATGAACCTGATGAATTGATCAATTCTTCTATACAAATGTAATACTTTTGAGTTAGGTCAACACAAAATCCTTTATTTGATTTTTGAGTAAACAAAAAGATTCATTTTTTTTCTTCTACTGTAGCTCGCAAATATGACGTTTAATATTAATTTTTTTTCTTGCTTAAAGATATGGCATAAAAGTCAAAGTAAGAAACCCACGCATTTGGCGATACCACATTAGTTTATTCAATTAGCACTAATAATATGATTACTTTATAGGTGATTTATAAAAAAATAATTGATGTACTATTTTTTATGATAAAGGTGGTGCATCTTACCTTATAATAAAGTGAGAAATTTGTAAAGGCCTAAATATTTTAATTATTTCCTAAAAGAGTTAAATAACAAATATAGTACTAATGAAATAGAAGCCATAAGATTGACATTTCTGATGTAATAACTAATAACCCTAAAGCCGGGGTTAAGTCTAACGGCGCCATTCTCTCTGTTGACGTTTAGATCATTTAATATTTTTTTTTAAATCATTTTCTAATCATCCATTTCTCTTGGGAATATAGTACACATTTGTAGTACATAAGAATCTTACAGCTATAGTTTATGATAAAATTACACTGATACCCCAAGAATAGCAAGGTTGGATCACTTTTAATATCCCCTTTCATTTGCAGATGAATTATTATATTTTGCAAATTCGCAATCATTTTCGGAGTATGGATCTAAGAAATGTATTTTGTGTCATGCAATTACGTGCCCGTTTGGACATAAAATTTCCCAAAAAAAATTTACTTTTTTTCTAAATCAGCATTTGTTCATAAAATTTTCAATTTTCACTTGACGATGCATTTTGCTTAAAGATATGGCATAAAATTTTTACAGACTTGGGGGAAGGGGGAGGGGGTGATAAGAGTAGCTAAAAAAATATTTTCCTAAAAGAATATTTTTTTATTCTCGAACCAAACACTAGAAAATATATTTTCCGCTCACCACCCAAAAAAGAAAAATAAGTGATACATCCACTAATTTTCCACAAAAATTATTTTTCATGGAAAACATTTTGGTTCATACCAAACACACCCTAAGTTTTTTTTTTCTTTAATGGCATAGTCTTAAACTAGCCAAAGACGCAAATCTAAAGCGTGAGCATCATCAAAATCTCAATGGTATTCTAGATTCTGTTGCAAGAAGTACGAATTAATTAAAATAAGATGGAGCTTTAAGCAAAAAAATCGACTTTCCGTTAAACTTCTCTTTTTATAACTTCTAGAAATGTAAAAATAACATATTGATTAGGCTAAACTACAAATTTTAGGGGTTGAGGTAAATTTGGTTAATTTATTGATTGTTGTTAACTTGCAATTTACTTCATTTACGCTGCACAAAGCACCATTTCTTTTGGCCCTACAAAATTGTTTTCCGAAAAAGGAAAAAAGAAAAAAATATTGCCAAATTTTTATGTCGAATTCGTTTGGACTTTTGTGAAAACTAAAGTGCCTTAAGAAACCTATCTACAACAAACAAAACAAAACCGCAACCTTAAGTCCCTTTTTCTTTCGAAATATTAAAAAGTTTCTCACTAAAGTTTTCCTTAAAAAAAAAAAAAAACACGACAAATCTTACAGAGGTCAAATGGATAATATTCCAACACAATAATTTTTACCAAAGTGCCCCAAATGAATATGTTCATTGTTCTTTGGCGCTTAAGGGAGTGGAATAACGTGGAATTAAGGGATAAGGAATCTTAGCTTAATTATGTATATTTGATATGGCCACAGATTTCTCATTTCCCTAACCCACACGCCAATTAATTTGCACCCTTTATATATATATCAAATGATATGTCCTTTACTTATTTGAATTTTTTTAATGCCAAGGCCTTTGCAGCAATCAGATTCCCACCTTATGAGTTACAACAAAGAAGAATCTCACACTATTATTTCCTAATTAATCATTTAACATCCTGTTCATTNTTAAACCTTGTTTTTTTTTTTTTAGTTTTTTGATATCTTTTCCGCGTTTTGCCCCCCCCCCCCCCCCCCCTAAAAAATACCATTTTAAAATTTAACTTTTAACCAATGGAAATAAAAAGAATAATGTGATTATCAAAGTTCATAATGTATACGGTTAAAATCGAGCACGTCCGATTTGATGGGCTCGAGGGTCTGTCTCGAGATTAAGCTCATGTCGAAGCGAGCTCGAGCTCGAAGACACAAAGACCGAAGAATCGAGATCGGGTATGACCTACATCAAGCAACGGAATAGCGAGATATCAACGATCGACCACAGATCTTGGCGAAAATCTCGGGAGTGACGGAACCATCAACGGTTATTAACATCAATCATAGATTTTACTTTCGAAATTAGAGTTATACCTTATTTAGGATTCTTCTACTATATAAAGAGGAACCCTGTTTATTTTTACACACTTGCTAAAAAGTAATAATATGCTGCTCTTTTACTTGCTTACATTTTACCACTGTTCTTATTTTTCTTACTGTTCTTAACGCTTGATCTCGAGCCTGTTCCAAATCGAGGTCGATAACTTGCAACGACACTGGTTTGATTTATTTTAATCGTTAAATTAATTTGTTTATTTAGCCATTTATCAATTGGCATTGAATCATATCACGTATCCTTATAACCACATTACAAGTTTAGTTGTTACTCGTATTTCGAGGTAAACAGTTTAGCGTCCACCGTGGGGCTAAGGATAATAGTGGTCGTTCAGTGCTAATTCTGGTGAAACACACTATTTTACACTTGTTCTCATCAGGAATTTTTGTTTTCAGATTGAATCATGTCTAACTCACAAAACACATCTACACACGGCGACAACGGCCTCGGACTCCATGGAGAAAACGAGAATGTTATCGCTCCAGGAATTGAGGTGCTGCAGGCTGACCTCGGAGGAGCACCGCCCGTCAGCCCAGTTGATGTCAGTTCACATGTTGCTTTGAATGCGGATTTAGGCGCAGACCCCGAAGGAAGTGCATGCAGAGAGGGTCGAACTGACGGTCGAGATACACAAGGCAGAGGAGATGAAGGAGTCAGTCTCCAATTAATGTTCGAAATGCTTCAAGCTCAACAAGATGCCATTGCTCAGTTGCAAAATCAGCACAGGGCACCAAATAGGTTCGAACAGGAGGTTACTCGTCGTACCGAGCCAGTGCTTGAAAGATCGGGTGATAACACTTCGACAACCAATCCTGCTATAATGAGGATGCTCGAGGAGCTCAGTAAGAGAATAGAATCGGAAGAAAAGAAAATCGAGGCCACCGACAAGAAGGTAGAAACTTACGACTCCCGAGTTGACCAGATACCGGGGGCACCACCAATCTTAAAGGGAATGGATTCCAAGAAGTTTGTACGAAAGCCATTCCCTCCGAGTGCGGCTCCGAAGTCCATCCCAAAGAAGTTTCTTATGACCGATATACCTAAATACAACGGGACCTCGACCCAAATGATCATGTTATTTCTTACATGTGCGCTATAAAAGGAAACGATTAGGAGGATAACGAAATCGATTCTGTATTGCTGAAGAAGTTCAGGGAGACCCCGTCGAAGGGAGTTATGATTTGGTATCACAGCTTGCCACCAAATTCTATCGATTCGTTCGCCATGTTGGCAGATTAATTTGTAAAGGCACACGCTAGAGCCATAAAGGTTGCAACAAGAAAATCAGAAATATTCAAAGTGAAGCAGAGGGATAACGAGATGCTAAGGGAGTTCGTATCTCGATTCCAAATGGAACGCATGGAGTTACCACCAGTCACTGATGATTGGGCAGTTCAGGCTTTCACCCAAGGAACAAATGAACGGAGTTTGATAGCATCACGCCAGTTGAAATAAAATTTGATCGAGTACCCAGCTGCGACTTGGGTAGATGTTCACAACCGATATCAATCGAAGATTAGGGTCGAGGACGACTAATTAGGAGCCCCTCGGGTTCAGTACACCCAAGCCGGTCGACAGGTAAAAATCAGAGAGATGGTGATAGAGAATCAAGGCCGAATAAAAATCGGTACCAGCCATATGTTACAAACCAGAGGAATAACTGTCTGGGATACAATTACGCCCGGAACAATCGAAGGATTGACCGAGGGAAAAATTCTTGGGGACTTATGAGTAAAACCAGCTTTGACAAATATACAGATCCACCGGAAGCACCTCAATTATCGGAGTACAATTTCAGCGTTGATGCATCTGGGATTATACTGGCTATCGGAAGAATCAAAGATACTAGGTGGCCCATACCGATACAAACCTATCCGTCTCAAAGGAAACCAAATTTAATGTGTAATCATCATGGCACACATGGCCATAGGACCAAAGATTATAGGCAGCTGAGGGAGGAGGTAGCTTGATTATTCAACGAAGGTCATCTTCGAGAGTTCCTCAGTGATCGAGCTAAAAATCACTTCAGAGAAAGAGATGCCAATAGAAAGAACGTGCAAGAAGAACCTCAGCATGTTATTCACATGATCGGCGGGGTCGACATCCCACAAGGGCCTATATTCAAACACACTAAGGTATCAATCACCATAGAGAAACGGACTCGAGACTATGTGCTCGAAGACACTTTATAATTCAATGACGAAGAAGCGGAAGTCATTTCTCAACCGCACAACGACACCCTGGTGATTTCCATTTTATTAAATAAATTTCAAGTTAAGCGTGTTTTAGTGGATCCAGGTAGCTCGGCGAACATCATCACATCGAGGGTCGTAGAGAAGCTCGGACTGCAGGACTAAATTGTGCTTGCATCTCGAGTCCTAAACGGCTTCAACATGGCAAGTGAAAAAACAAAGGGGGAGATAATCCTACCAGTAAATGTGGCTGGAACTATCCAAGATACGAAATTCCATGTCATTGAAGGCGAAATTAGATATAATGCACTGCTCGAAAGGCCTTGGATTCACAACATGAGAGCAACGGCATCGACCCTTCACCAAATGATGAAGTTCCCGATGACGGATAGTGTGAAAAGGGTTTAGGGGGAACAACACGCCGCAAAAGAAATATTTTTGGTCGACGAGGTGACGCCGACATCAACACCTTCGATATCAAAATCGAGCACCAAAGATAAACAGACAGCCAAATAGCAATCATCATCCCTAGCCCGGACCGAATCTAAGAAAAAGATTGTGGAAGAAGAAGAAGAAGGAGAGGATTTTCTAACTCCTCGAACTTTTGTTGTTCCCGAAGAGTCAGATGCAACCAAGTTAACAGTCGAGGAGCTGGAACAGGTGATAATAATCGGGTACCTTCCCGAACAAAAGGTATACCTAGGAACGGGGTTGACCCCCAAGCTGAGGAAAAAACTCATTCAATTTCTTATTGATAACATGGACTGCTTTGCATGGTCCCATTTAGACATGACAGGAATCTCACTGGAGATAACAACCCATCGGATGAGTCTGGATCACAAGTTCAGACCGATAAAGCAAAAGAGAATACCCCAGTACGAGGTAAAGCATACTTTCAAAAAGGACGAGGTAACCAGACTTCTCAAAATGGGATCCATTCGGGAAGTAAAATATCCCGAATGGTTAACTAATGTAGTCGCAGTCCCCAAAAAGGGGAACAAACTCAGAATGTGTGTAGACTATAAGGACTTGAACAAAGCATGTCTGAAAGACTATTTTCCATTGCCAAACATCCATCGCACGATCGATGCCATGACCGGCCACGAGATCCTCACCTTTATCGACGCCTATTCTTGGTACAATCAAATCCAGATGGACCCAGAAGACAAAGAAAAGACTTATTTTATCACTAAGTATGGAACTTATTATTACAATGTAATGCCCTTCAGGCTAAAAAATACAGGAGTTACATACCAACGCCTAGTTAACAAAATGTTCGAAGAATAGATAGGTAGATCAATAGAGGTATACATTGATGATATATTAGTTAAGTCCCTGTGCGAAGAGGACCATTTGACTCATTTGCAGGAAACATTCGAAATCATGAGGAAGTACAACATGAAGCATAACCTCGAAAAATATGTCTTCGGGGTCAGCTCGGGAAAATTCCTCGGCTTCACGGTATCAAATCGGGGAATCGAAATCAACCCCGATAAGATTAAGTCCATCGAGGATATCATCGTCGTAGACACTGTGAAAGTCGTACAAAGGCTAACCGTACGGATAACTGTCTTGGGTCGATTCATTTCGAGGTCATCAGATCGGAGCCAAAGATTCTTTTCCTTACTCAAAAATAAAAATGATTTCGCATGGACCCCGGAATGTCAACAATCATTGGAGGAATTAAAGCTTATCGAGACTACCTCTGCTCCACACTCCAAAGGCAGGTGAGAAGATGTACCTATACTTGGTAGTGTCCGAGATAGCGGGTGGTGTACTAGTTCGAGAAGAGCAAGGTACGTAATTTCCTATTTATTATGTAAGTCGGACCTTAGGAGATGCTGAAACTTGATATCCACACTTAGAGAAATTGGCACTTGCATTAATAAGCGCATCTAGAAAATTATAGCCATATTTCTAGTGTCACCCCATATGTGTGATAATCACTTACCTAATCCGAAATATTTTGCACAAGCCCGAGTTATCGGGCTGATTGGCCAAATGGGCCGTCGAACTTGGCGGGTACGATATCGAATATCAAACCCGAACGGTCATCAAGTCTCAAAATTTAGCAGACTTCGTGGCCAATTTTACGCCAACCTTCGTACCTGGAGTGGAAAAGGAGCTTCTATTAAAATCGGGTACATCTTCAGGGATATGAATCCTTTTCACGGACGGTGCCTCGAATGTGAAAGGGTCCGTGCTTGTCATTGTTTTGAAACCGCCCACGGGCAATATTATTAGGCAATCCTTTAAAATTGCCAAATTGACTAACAATGAGGCCGAGTATGAGGCTATGATTGCAGGTCTCGAGCTAGCTAAAATCTTGGGAGCGGAAGTTGTCGAAGCTAAATGTGACTCCCTACTGGTAGTTAACCAGGTAAACGGAACCTTCGAAGTTCGAGAGGACAGGATGCAAAGGTATTTAGATAAATTCCAAGTAACCTTGCACTGCTTTAAAAAGTGGACTCTACAGCATGTACCTCGAGAAAAAAACACCGAGGCTGATGCACTTCCCAATTTGTGGTCATCGATCGAAGAAGATGAGATCAGCTCGGGGACTATCGTCCAACTCTCAAGGTCTGTGATCGAGGAAGGACATGCTGAAATAAATTCTACAAGCTTAACCTGGGACTGGAGAAACAAATATATCGAGTACTTGAAGAACGGGAAGCTACCGTCAGATCCCAAAGAATCGAGGGCCTTACGGACTAAAGTCGCTCGATTCACATTAGAGGAAGATGGAACATTATATTGGAGAACGTTCTATGGTCCATTGGCAGTATGCTTGGGACCGGGAGATACCGACTATGTTCTGCGAGAAATCCATGAAGGCACTTGTGGGAACCATTCTGGTGCCAAGTCACTAGTTCGAAAGGTCGTTAGAGCAGGATATTATTGGGATAACATGGAAAAAGACTCTTAGGAGTTCGTTCAAAAATGCGATAAATGTCAAATATCTGCACCGATGATCCACCATCCCGGCAAATACCTTCATTCGGTCCTATCCCCATGGCCATTCATGAAATGGGGAATGGACATCGTCGGTCCTCTGCCATCGGCCCCAAGTAAACCTGAGTTCATTTAGTTTATGATTGACTATTTCTCTAAATGGGTTGAAGCAAATTCATTTGAGAAAGTCAGGGAAAAAGAAGTAATAGATTTCATATGGGATCACATCGCACGTCGATTCGAGATACCCGCAGAAATAGTATGTGATAATGGAAAATAGTTCATCAGCAACAAAGTAACAAAATTCCTCGAAAATCACAAAATAAAGAGGATACTATCGACACCGTATCACCCTAGTGGGAACGGGCAAGTCGAATCAACAAACAAGTCTATCATCCAAATCTTAAAGAAAATACTAATCGAAGCCAAAGGAAAGTGGAGGGAAAAATTGCCCGAGGTCCTATAGGCATATCGGACAACGTCGAAGTCCAGTACAGGAGCAACTCCGTTTTCCTTAGTATACGACTCCGAAGCCTTGATACCGGCCGAGGTCGGAGAGCCCAAAGCCAGGTTCCAACATGAAACAGAGGAATCAAACCGCGAGGCTATGAATACCAGCCTTGAGTTGTTAGATGAAAAACGTGAAGTTGCACTCGTTTGAATGGCTGCACAAAAGCAACGAATCGAGAGGTACTACAACAGAATAACTAATCTTCGATACTTCAAAATTGGGGACTTAGCCCTAAGAAAAGTCACTATTAACACTCGAGACCATGATAAAGAAAAACTCGATCTCAAATGGTACGAACGCTACCAAATCCTCGACATAGTAGGGAAAGGATCTTACAAACTCGGAACAATGAGCGGCGAACTACAGTCGAATAACTGGAACATATCAATTCTTAAGCGATACTATTGCTAAGGTATGAATTCCCCCTTTCTTTCGTTTATATACCTATTCAGAACTAGCTCATTTCAGGAATTCGACCTAAGATATCGAAACCCCAGGTATTAAAGTACGCGTTGCACTTTTTTTCCTTTAGAACGGTTTTTATCCCAAATGGGTTTTTTTGACAAAGTTTTTAACGAGGCAACAATTATATGCTACATGAGGACAATTAAACAGTATCCAAGGATTTTTTGCAATCAACCTTGAATACTTGGGGGCACACCATCGGATGTTACGTGTTCGAGAAATGTACCCCGTGTCAATGGGTCTCGATAGGAAAATTTTTGTTATGGACCAAACGGTCGAATGAACTGTGTCCATATAGATTAGTTGAATCCCGATAACAAAACATGTACGCATGTTTAAATTATTCAAAGAATCATTCTCTTTTCTCGAACATCTCGTCTTTCGAAGTAAATTCTCTATTATACGAGTCATGTACTTATGATTCTGATCTATTGTTCAAAATTAACACTTGTGGAAAATTGCTCAAAAGCCAAGTACAAGCATACTTCGAACACTCAGGGACTGCACACTCGAGCTATCTAAGTTCGAAATCATAAGATCTCAAAGAGGCACCCCTCGATACATAGGCCAACGCTACCATACTCAGGGACTAACATTTTGAACAAGTTCGAAATATTATCGGGAAATAAGTCCAAACGACATACCCGAAGACTACGACCATATTAAAGGCTACGACCAAAATAACGCGGCTCGAAGACGTCTGACTTCCACTATAAATAGAAGTCCTTCAAATACTTTGAAAAATCGGATAAATAAGGCTACCCTCGGCAAAGAAAATAAAAAAGGGCTTCGATAAAATTAGACCTCGAATAATTGAAAGGCTTCGATAATATCAGCCTTCGAAAAAAAAACTCAAGGGGTATCGAAATATCTCAACACAAACACGTTAAGACACAAAAAACATAGGGTTCTGATCATCGACCCTCGAAAAACCAATGGGTATAAAAAACATATGCTAAGGCATAAAGAAATTTTCACTAAGCCTTTTAGCCAAAAAAGGGAAGCCATTTTTGGAGGCCAAATCGGCCCAATCTAAAGATCCTAAGGGCCAATCCAAAGAGTATAAGGGCCAATACAATTAGAGTTCGAGGCTTCGTTCTCATTCGATTCGGACCCAAGGGTTCCGCTATTCCGAGCTCAAATAAAGCTCGAGTATTCGTCAAAAAACCCTATGGGGTATATTATTGTAAGCTCAAAACTTACCTATCATTTGATAAAAACCTAAGGGTTTTCTTTATCCTAAGTTCAAGATTCATTCGAACTTGGTTACAAAAATAATACATCTAAGGGTTCGATCAAGCCATCCCCGAGATAAGTTCCGAACAAATTTCCAAACTCGGGGACTTACCCTTGTATAAACGAAAATCTTAAGGGTTTACTTTGGCTTCGAACTGAAGTTAGTAAGACCACATCAATAAGAATTTTCAACATTTTCAATAAATACAAAAAGCATACAAAGGCATTCAAATAAAGGTTTCTTTATTATAAAACATGTACAAGAGGTTAGTCAAGGCCTTACAAAAAGAAGAGAAATTAAAATCTAACTACGAGAGGGGCTAGCCTCCTCCGGATTGACTTTAGCTTCTTCAAGAGCAATTTCTTCTTCAGGCCCACAATCGGATCCGCCTCGACTGCCCTCTCCGTCGTCAACCTCCTCATCGGAGGGTACAAGCTTCCTGGCTTCGGCTTAAATTTCTTTGGCCCGAGAAATTTCCTCGGAAAGGTCAAAACCCCAAGAATGAATTTCCTCAAGGGTTTACCTCCGGGATTGGCACTTTGCCATATCATTGCTCCTCTGCTCCTGGTCAGAGACCTCTCTTAGCTGTATTTGAACAGCCTCAACGTCAGCCGGTACATGGCGATGGACTTTTCCGCCATGACCTTGGACTTCTCGATTTCTGCCTTGGCTTCAGCAAGCCCGGTATCAAGTTCCTCGATCCTCTTGGTCTGGGCCGAGATTTTCTCCTTAAGGTTTCGAAGTTTGGCCTCAGCTGAAGATAGTTTGGCCAAGGCTGCCTCCTTTTACACAACTAGGCGGTTCATGTTACCTTTCCAACGATCACAACCAGCCTTGACCCCATCAACCTTAGGCCGGAACAACTCGATCCTCTCTACCTTCTGTTGCAGCTGTGACATTGAAGTGTTAGCTTCTACAGCCGAGTTGATTCCATACTTCATTAGAAGGGTGGTTACCTGTTTGTCTAATTCGGCCTCCTTTTCACGAGTCTTGTCCAGGTCCGCTCGAAGGTCCTTTATAACCTCGTCCTCTTGGACAAAAGTATATTCAGGGCATTTCTCTCTTCCAAGACCTTCTGAAGTTCGGCCTCACACTGACTAAGGTCAACTCAGAAGTTAGCGGAGGCCTAAACAAGGAAGAAAAATCAAGTTAGATTTATAAAGAAAAAGGCGAAGAAAAGCAACCGACAAGCGACTGGTACTTACCCAAGAAAAGAGACGTTGGGCTTCCGCCATAAGGATCGGAGCATCCTTAATGTCAGAGACATCATCGACCCCCATGAAACAATCCCGGAAGGGATCACCTACGCTAGAGCCTCCGTCAATCTCGATAGTCTTCAGCACTCAGGCCTCCCTTATTGCTTCTTCGGAAAAGACCGGCATCGAAGGCAGTTGACCTATTTTCATGGCCCCGAGCGAGTCGCTCGGGAGGCTCTATTTTCGATTTTCTGTGTTTCAGAACTGGCCCCGCCCGGTGTAGAAGTTGTTGATCAAGAAAAAATCTCGACCTCTGAAATTCGGGATCCATGCCTGAACTTTTCTTCAAAGCTTCCTCGACACGAGGCTTAACTGCAGCGGGTGGAAACTCGGAAGGAGTGGCGATTTCGATGGCCTTCCTGGGAAAGGCCATCAGCACCAAAGTATCTTCCTCTTCTTCCTCGTCCTCATCTCTCAACTTTTGGGCCGTGTCCGGTGAGATAGCGACCGTTTTCCTCCTCACCCTTCGAGGTTTGGGTTTGGAGACCTCGGACTGCGAGGTGTCCTTTATCTTCTTATCTTTTTCCGGCCTCGGAGCCGGGAACTTGGCTTCTACTCCTTCACTTGAGGGCCTCAAAATGGCATCTTTGGTTAGACCTACGTAGAGGAAAATCAGTAATGAATGAAGTGTGAAGTTATTTCTGAATACATAAGGAGAGATTTTTACCATTGTTCTTGGTCTCCCACCTGCCCTTTGCCAAATCCTGCATGCGAGTAGAAGTGGAGGCAAACTTTTATATCCAATCTTCAAGATCAGGCACCGCTTGAGGCATCCAAGAGACAGTTGCATGTTAAAAGGAAATATGAGGCGAAACTAAAAGGAACACAGAAAACGAGTTATAAAGATTCACTTACGATCGAGGTTCCATTCTTCAGGGAATGGCATCTTCTCCTTCGATATTATATCACAGGTCCTCACCCGTATGAATCGACTCATCCAACCTCGATCTTTATCCTCGTCTATGCTCGAGAATAAAGTTTTTATTGCTTGACATTGAAGCTTAATTAGCCCTCGGTAGAGTCGAGGCTGGTACAACCGTATAAGGTGATTAGAGTAAACTCCAACCCCCCGGCCTCGTTGGAGATATAGCGTAGTATGATTACTATGCGCCATAATGAAGGGTGGATCTGACCGAGGGTGACTTTGTTCTTCACACAGGACCCAGTGTGAAGGGGTAAGTGTAAACACCTAAGAACCCATTCACGTATGTGGTGATGCTCTCTTCAGGGGTAGGAATGTGCACCCCTACATCGGAACCACATTTGCAGTACTTTTTCATGGCCTCGATGTGGCTCATCGTAATCGAACACATGTACATCGACACGTGTTCGCATTGAACCGGTACCGATGAGAGATTCTCGACTTTGAAGTCGGATTCCAGAACGCATGGGACTGGAACATACTCATGGGGTGCCGTCTCCACTGGCATTTTGTCACCGGTCGGAGGAAGATGAAGCCTTTTCTTTTTGTGGCACAGTTTTGGAGGTTTTTTCCATTTGTATATGCGAGGGAAGTAGAAGAAAGGTGTAATATTGGTGGCTCCAATAAGAACAACGGTGGCATAACTGGCGACGTTGAAAGAAAGATAAGAAGGATTGGAGAGTTGAGGGTTTTTAATCAAAGCAAAGTAAAGTTTGAATCAACTAAGGAATTAATATTTATAGGCTTGTAGCGACAGTTCGGTGGCACTAATGGTCGATCAACGACTGACATGCATTGATGGTTTTGGGGAACCGAACCAAGAGGACGTTTCGGTCACATCCATCGCTTACGTCATGAAGATGACATCATGATCGAGGTGCAGGGGAATCGAGGCTCAAATCGTTTCTTATCATTTCATTCTAAGAAACGCGGGGACTATTTGTATATGGTTAAAATCGAGCACGTCCGTTTTTATGGGCTCGAGGGTTTGCCTCGAGATTAAGCTCATGTCGAAGCGAGCTCGAGCTCGAAGACACGAAGACGGAAGGATCGAGATCGGGTATGACCGATATCAAGCAACAGAATGGCGAGATATCAGCGATCGACCACAGATCTCGGTGGGAATCTCGGAAGTGACAGAATCATTAACGGTTATTAACATCAATCATATGTTTTACTTCCGAATTAGAGTTATACCTTATTTAGGATTCTTCTACTATATAAAGAGGAACTTTGTTAATTTGTACACACTTGCTAAGAAATAACAATACTTTGCTCTTTTACTTGCTTACATTTTACTACTGTTCTTATTGTTCTTAATGCTTGATCTCGAGCATGTTCCAAATCGAGGTCGATAACTTTCAACGACACTGGTTTGATTTATTTTAATCGTTCAATTCATTTATTTATTTAGCCATTTATTAATTGGTATCGAATCAGATCACGTATCCTTATAACCACATTACACGTTTAATTATTACTCGTATTTCGAGGTAAACACATAAATAATTAAGATTAAAAATAGTACTCCTTCCGTTCATTTTTAGTTGTCCATTGACTATGTTCTCCTTTTAAAAAATAAAATTATGTATTTTACAATATTACCTATCATAATGATAGTGTTTCCAAAAGTATTGAGAAATAATTTGAGGATTGAAAAGTTAATGATAAAGGTAAAACAGGAAAGAAAAAATTATTTTTCTATTGATTTAGTATTGTCAGCACTATAGTGGATAAATAAATATAGGTGGACGGAGGGAGTGCAAATGTGAACTCAATATAACATGACAGGTTTTAGGGCCTCTTTAAGTTATTCTGCCAACGTTAAAAATATGCACATATACTAAATTGTGCGCATCTAAATTAAAAATCCACCTTTTTCCGAGCTTAATTTCACATGAAGTCGCTGAGATTTGCTAGAATAACAACCACCAATTGGAGTCTCATTTCCTTCTAATTTCATTTCATCAAGAACTTGTCAAAAAGAAGAAAAAAAATACTGGTGGGTATATGAGGAGATAAAGAGGGGCAATAGAGTCACTTAATATTCCAACTGTTCCCACTTGTGATATATATATATATATATAAACGGATTGAATTTAAGATTTAAATTTGGTGATTTAATGTCAAGTGGTATATGTATTTATTACTATTTAATTTAGCCGATAACCATTCGATAATCGCGAAACTGATATAAATCCGTTTGATATCTTATCAGTTTGGGTAGCGGTCAGGGGCGGATTCAAGATTTAAATTTTATGGGTTCAACTTTGAAATTTTTTAACATTGAACCCATTATATTTTTAAAGTTATGGGTGCATATTTATTATTTTTACACATAAATTTTTACTCCACATAAAAAATTATGAATTCAATTGAACTCGTAACTCCCACATTGCATTCGCTCCTGATAGCGGATTAGTACATTTACGAGCAGATAACCAATAAGTCGAATTGTTAAGCGTAACAATCCGCCTGCTCCGCGCGATAAACAACCCTACAATAGGGTCGCTCAATATTCCAAATGTTCCCACTTGTATAGAGTAGAATAGAAAGTAGTACTTGTACAATATATATATATATACAGGCGAGCGGTCAAGCAAATTAGGGAGCATTAGATTCCTTGTAAAGTTGGCACAGCTCTTTTGTCTTTCCACGCAGGGCAATGATGGTATGGAATTTTGGATAAAAACACACGTCAAAATACCACCACCAAACCAAAAAAAACCCCATTATTTGGTCAATTCAAGAAAAGGCTCAACTTAACTTGTGATTCCACATTTCCAAACAATTTAATTAAATGGCTTCTGATGAATTCTTCTGTTCGAGATACCTCCCGAATCCAAGAATGTGAGCGTCCTCCATTCTTCACTTTTTACTATTCTATTCTATTCCATCTCTATCCTTGCAAAAAGTCAATAAGAAAAAGTTTCCCACACACATAAAAGTATTTGAGGGTCCTAAATTTTCTAGGGAGAAGATTATTCCCTTATTTAAACATACTGTTTAAATAATTAGAGCTTACTCCTATACTTTTTCTGCGTCATCTATACTTTTAGTATATCAATAAAATTTAGTTAATAACATTAATCGTACAAAATATTTCATTGAATTATCACCGTTTCTTTAAGCTAAAGGACCGAAGGGAGTACAAAATATCGACCAATGACTATTTCTAATTTGTTTTTTAGGTCGTAGAGTTAGTCTCTTACATACATCTAATTACTTTGAAACAATTCATTGCAAATTGACCCGAATTTTTTTTTTTTTTTTTATACTTTTGACGCGGTTTTAAGTTTAAACTATAATCATTGAGTTTTACTAAAAGAAATTCTTCATCACGATCTTAATAAAATAATAAGAAGTAAACATAGCAAAGAATCTACATACTTTAATTTGATTATAAAGGGTGTGGGCAAAGGGATGACTTAAGTTTAAAGTTTAAAAAAAAAGTGAAAAAGAGGTTGTACATTTATCTATCTTTTGTTTGGTTGGCTTAGTTTGCCACACAAGATTCACGTAAAGGATATGTCCTACTACTAGTGTAACATTCATTCATTCTGTAGATGCTGGAAAAAAAAAGGATGCCTTATTCAATGGTGCAAACGAAAAGGACAACAACTCAATCCATATCAATCCAAAGCATCTTTCACGTGATGACAAGCTCATCATTCATCTACATTTTATAATGAATTTGTTGTGTTTGTGACTCATCGCTATCTCTTCCTCATTCGTTAGATTCCTTACTTTTCTTCTTCTTCTTCTTCTTCTTTTTTTAAAAATTATTTCTATTAAGTGTTTCTATTAACCTTATTTTGGTCATTAAAAATATACTTCATCCGGTTCACAATAAATAACTAATTTATCTTCGGCACACTCATTAAGAAAAAATTAAATTCTAGACAAAAATAATTAGTGTGATTAAACTACCATTAATTAAATATCGCAGCATAATTTAATATGAGGAGTAAAAGATTTTTAGGGATACGTACATAAAGATAATTTTGAAAAAACAAATTGAATTTTTTCTTGATTATATAAATAGAAACTTATTTTGGACCAAAATAAAAAGGCAAATTGGTCATTTATTGTATACCGGAGAGAGTGACAAACTACTCCTAGGTTCTTTACTCCAATGACAACTTTGAAAAAAAAGAAATTAATTTCTTCTTAATATTTTAAAAAATTAAATATTATAGACCATAAAAAGGTTAAAAATCACTTAAATTGAACGGAGTATAATTGTTTTGAGACTCGATTATTCGCGTACTACCTAATTAAAACGATTATATAATTAACACTTAAATCTCAAATTCCTAGTTAAGAATTAAAAGATATTTATCAAGCTACCATAATTTTTATAGTGATCTTAATTACTTTTGTCCTATTGTATATCTTCTCTTGAGGGTCTTCTTGTCAATTTTATACTAACCAAGCCACAGGACCAGGAGTGGTTGGGAGGCAATAATGGATTGTTTTATTGGTGATATTTACGAGTCCCTGCAATGATTTTTTTTTCTCTGTCCGATTAATCCGATTTGTGTCAGGTAAAATCTTTAACGCTTAGTATAAAATAATTTTGGTATTCTCAAGTGTACCAATCGAAATCTGATCATATGATAACGATCTCAAAATTCGACGATAAGAAAACGATTAAGCCGTAATTATGTATACAAAAGACCGTAATGATGCATTCCACGACCATGACCGAGGTTGATTCACTAAAAGGCCTTTATGATGCAGTGCATACTGCGGCACCCAGCGAAATCGACCTAAAGTACCAATGAACAATCTCAGTATACAGGTTAAAGACCGCTGGATAAATAGAAGGGCTAGTATATATACAGGGGGGATTCGATGGAAGGGGGACTTCCTCCCTTTCTCTCCCGGTAGAAGAGTAGGAAAAAGACCTTATGTAGAAAAAGGCTGAAGGCCACGCTACTGATTTTCTTGGTAATAAAGGTCATGGAATCAACAAGACATAGTTGATAGTCATTAATGGTGATCCTTCCAATCTCTCCTCTTTACTTCATGTCATATAATAACGATGTTATGAATATGAGTTGTCCAAGTATGTCAATCACTCCCACAATCTTAATAAACACAGAAATTCAGTCTCATTTAATTTCTTTTGCTGAATATCCTTCGATCTAGCGTTGATTAACCTTGGCTAGGATTTATCATTTATCTTCTCAATTTATTAACGTTTAGCAAAAGGTTTCGCACTTTTTGGTCAAACAATTTGGCGCCATCAGTGGGGATTTCCTAGCCAAAGCCTTAGTCTCCTCTAGATCCACCAAACCAACCAAGAATAAAATCCTTACACGAAATCGGAGCTATGTCTGGCTTATACGCAACGCCTACATCGCGCCACGACAACAACTCTAGCGCATCGCGGGCGTGAACCATCGTTGTGGTGCTGTGACTATTACACATCAAGCGCACCCGTAATCTCGCCGCCAGGTTAGACAACCAGGTTAGCACACTGCACATACTAATCTTACTATATGGGACGATGCTTGTTGTAGAACTTACTGTTAAAATGCTCTTCATCTGTGCGTTTGTGGTATAACTTATGTTACTGTTACCTTGGCACGTCCGAGACTGAAACAAACCGGGACTCGAACTCGAGGATCTAACGGGTGGGGCAAACCATCCACCCACGGAACGCTCAAGCTCAAATAATGACGAGGTGGGATGTGAAGCTGACATCATGCCTAAAGAGTGCAACCGACGATGGAAACGTGACCAATCTCCCTTATTCATCAGCTAACCAGCCAACCAAGGTAACAAACGGTTCCTTATACCTTTAACTCGCTATTATTTATACAAAAAAAAAGGTGTGAAACGAAGAGCAGGAATGTTGTCACGACCCGATTTGACAATCTGAAAGGTGTCGTGACGGCACCTAGTCTTTACGACTAGGTAAGCCTAATATTACGAAAAATGTAAAGAAAACAAAACATTTAAAAAATCAAACAGCATATTGTGAATAACCAAAAATAATGCCAATTGGCATATACAAAAGATAGTTTCCCGAGACCCGGAATATCGCTAAGTCACAAGCTTCTGTAATATATTGTAGCTTTATACAAAAATTCGAAGATACATAAGAAGACTCTAGACGAGGGAGTAGAAGGGGACTCTGAGGATTCTGCGAACGCGGGCAGAAGTACCTTAAAGTTTTCTAGAAAGCAGCAACACGTACTATCCTCGAGGCTGATAGCTCGTACATGGATCTGCACACGAAAAATATGTGCAGGAAAGGGTATGGGTACACCACAATGGTACACAGGAAGTACCAAGCCTAACCTAGGTCAAGTAGTGACGAGGTCAGGTCAAGGCCCTATCGGAGTAAATATAATCAAATTAAAAAATAAAAGATATAAGTAAATTTACGGTAAAACGGTTAAAGAAATTCTCAATATTTAACAGTTAAAGGTGCCCTCGGTTCGGAACAAGGTAAAATACAGTAGGAAAAACTCCTGGGATATCATCCCGTAGTTCCAAATGATTATGCAGTACATGGGGATCTCCCGGAATACGTCTGTAGTCCCAAAATAAATATGCTATACAAGGATATCTCCCGGAATATGTCTATAGTCCCAATTTAAATATGCAATGCAAGACAAAATGACAGGTATGTCATCGAGTTATACAGTTTAAACTAAACACGGGTAAGGAAAATAAGGACTTAACTAAACATGGCGCACAGAAGATCAAATAGGCAATTAAACACGTAAGCATGATTCCCTAATCTAAGCTAAACATTTAATATATTAGTGCAATTTGATAAGTAAAAAACAGTTTATGACTTAGAAAGGGGAAAGCGGGATTTTTGCAATACTAGCCCGTGTACGTACTCGTCACCTCACGTACACAGGTCCCACACATCAATTAATATCAAACATCCTAAGGGGAAGTCCTCAACACAAGGTTAGGCAAGCCACTTACCTCAACCGCTCAACTCAACCCGATATCACGTTGTGGCCACGAGTATCCGACTCCAAATGGCCCGAATCTATCCAAATAAATTGCATAATGTAAATATAGCTGCAAGTAACTTATTTAATTAATTAACTCGAAGGCAAAGCGCAAAATTAGGAAAAACGCCCAAAAAATCTCCCCAGGCCCACGTCTCGGAATCAGGTAAAATATACAAATTTCGAACACCCATTCACTCACGAGTCTAACCATACCAAAATTACACAAACCCGATATCAAATTCTCGATCAAAATCCCAATTTTCAGCCTAGGAACTTTTTCCAAAATTTTCACCCAAAATCCGAAATTAGATGATAAAACTAAGCATAGATTAGCGAGAATTAATCAAAACTAAGTAAGAATCACTTACCCAAAACACCCATGTGAAATTTCCTCAAAAGATCACCTAACTCCGAGATCTCAAGTCCAAATGGTGAAAAATGACATAAACCCTCGATTTTGAATATTTTAAATCTGCCCAAGCATTCCTTAATCGCGATCGCAGAAACACCCACGCGATCGCGAAGAACAACTTCGTTGCCTCATGGTTTTTACTCTACGCGATCAATTCACACCCCACGCGAATGCGATGTAGTGGTTCCTCAGACTTACGCGATCACAATTGATCCCACGCGATCGCGAAGAGCAACGCCCAACTCCCTTTGCCTCCTTATTTCTTCTTCGCGAACGCAGCCTGGCCCATGCGTTCGCAATGCACAACATGACTGACCTACGCGATCGCGTCCCATTCTCTGCGATCGTGAAGAGTTAACCCAGTTGGCCTCCCATTTACGCTACACGATCACGATCCTCCTCCCGCGATCGCGATGAAGAACGCACCAACTGCAGAACACGAGCAAAACAGCCAACTCCTTAAGTCCAAAAATGACCCATTGAGCATCCGAAACACACCCGAGGCCCCCAGGACCTCAACCAATCCTATCGACCAATCCTATTACACCATACAAACTTAGTCGAGCGTTCAAACCACCTCTAACAACACCAAAAATATGAATTAAGCACGGATTCAAGCCTAAGAACTTAGAATTTTCTAAATTCTACAGACGATGCCGAAACACATCAAACTTAGTCCGAATGGCCTCAAGTTTGACACACATGTCACAAATGACACTACTAACCTATAACCACTCTCGTAATTCCTTTCCGAGCTCGATATCAAAATTTGCCCTATCGGCCAAAATCGCCGAAAATCTAACTTTAGCCAATTCAAGCCTAAATCTACTACAGACCTCCAAAACATATTCCGGATGCGCTCCTAACCCCAAAATCACTCACCGGAGCTAATGGAATCTACAAAATTCCATTCAGGACCCGTCTTTACACTATTTCGACTACAGTCCAAATTCTAAGGCTTAAACTCACATCTAGGGACTAAGTGTCCTAGAACTCTCTGAATTCCATAACCAATCACTCCGGCAAGTCCCAATTACAAAAACAAACGTGGGGAAAATAGTTATTAGGGGATCAAGTCTCTAACTCTCAAAAGGACCGACGGGTCGTTACATTCTCCCCTCTTAAGAAAATCGTTCGTCCTAGAACGAGAAATGAGACATACCTGAAGCTGGGAAAAGATGAGGGTACTAGCTGCGCATATCCTGCTTGCTCGTCCAAGTCGCCTCCTCGACCGGCTGGCCCCTCCACTGGACCTTCGTTGAAGCAATATTCTTCGACCTGAGCTTCCGGACCTGCCTGTCCAAAATGGCTACTGGCTCCTCAACATAAGATAGATGCTTATCCAACTGGACTGATCTGAAATAAAATACGTGAGTCGAATAACCGTGATACTTCCGGAGCATAGACACATGGAATACCGGATGAACTCCTGCTAGGCTGGGAGGCAAGGAAAGCTCATTAGCAACCTCCCTAACGCGCCGCAATATCTCAAATGGACGAATGAACCTCGGGCTCAGATTGCCCTTTTTCCCGAACCTCATGACGCCCTTCATAGGTGATACTCGAAGCAAGACCCGCTCTCCATCCATAAATGCCAAATCACGAACCTTCCGGTCCGCATAACTCTTCTGTCTGGACTGGGCTGTGATAAGTCTATCATGAATCACCTTAACCTTATCCAGGGCATCCTTCCCAACAATCGGTCCTCGCCCGGCTCAAACCATCCCATTGGGGACCGGCCCCGCCTACCATACAAAGCCTCATACAGTGCCATCTGAATGCAGAACTGGTAACTGTTACTTAAGCAAACTCTACAAGCGACAAGTATTGGTCCCATGACCCTTAGAACTCCATTACACAGGCGCGGAGCATATCCTCAAGAATCTGAATGGTGCACTCGGACTTCCCGTCCGTCTGAGGGTGAAAGGTTGTGCTCAGCTCCACTCTAGTACCTATCTCCTGTTGTACGACTCTCCAGAACCGTGATGTCAACTGAGTACCTCTGTCTGAAATGATAGATACTGGAATACCATGAAGGCGAACAATCTTCGTGATATAAATCTCAGCCAATCTCTCAGATGAATAAGTGGTCAACATTGGAATAAAATAAGCTGACTTGGTCAGCCGATCCACGATCACCCAAATAGCATCGAACTTTCTCAAAGTCCGTGGAAGTCCAACTACAAAGTCCATGGTTATCCGCTCCCATTTCCACTCGGGGATATCTAACCTCTAAAGTAAACCACCTAACCTCTGGTGCTCATATTTGACATGCTGACAGTTGAGATACTTGGCCACAAACCCCACTATATCTTTCTTCATCCTTCTCTACCAATAGTGCTGCCTCAAGTCCTGGTACATCTTCTCGGCACCCGGGTGAATGGAGTACCGCGAGCTATGGGCCTCCTCAAGAATCATCTCCGAAGTCCATCTATATTGGGCACATAGATCCGTCTCTGCATCCTCATCACACCGTCATCTCCAACAGTCACATCCCTGGCATCACCTCGTTGGACCCTGTACTGAAGAACAAGAAGGTGGGGGTCATCATACTGAAACTCTCTGATGCGGTCATAAAGAGAAGACCGAGCAACCACACAAGATAATACTCGGCTAGGCTCTGAAATATGCAATCTCACGAACTGACTGGCTAAGGCCCGAACATCCAAGGCTTGGGGCCTCTCAGTTTCCGGAAGATATGCCAAACTCCCCAAACTCTCTGATCGGTGACACAAGGCGTCGGCCAGTGCATTGGCCTTCCCCGGGTGGTATAATATAGTGATGTCATAATCTTTCCGTAGCTCCAACCACCTCCCCTGACGTAGATTAAGGTCCTTCTGCCTGAACAAGTTCTATAAACTCCGGTGATCAGTGTAAATATCACAGGGAACACTGTACATATAATGACGTCAGATCTTCAGGGCGTGAACAATAGATGCTAACTCGAGATCATGGACCAGATAATTATTCTCATGCACCTTCAACTATATAGACACGTAGGCAATCACCCTACCATCCTGCATTAATACCGCTCCAAGGCCAATCCTCGAGGCATCACAATAGACAATGTAGGACCCCGAACCTCTAGGCAATACTAATACTGGGGCTGTAGTCAAAGCTGTCTTGAGCTTCTGAAAGCTCACCTCACACTCTTCGGTCCACCTGATGGGAGCACCCTTCTGGGTCAGTCTGGTAATAGGTGTTGCAATAGATGAAAATCCCTCTACAAAGCGACGGTAGTACCCCGCCAAACCAACAAAACCACAGATCTCTGTAGCTGATGACGGTCTAGGCCAACTCTGTACCGCCTCCACCTTCTTCGGATCTACCTTGATCCCATCACAAGACACTATGTGGCCCAAGAACGCCACTGAATCAAGCCATAACTCACAATTAGAGAATTTTGCATACAATCTCTTCTCCCTCAAAATTTGAAGCACGGTCCTCAAGTGCTGCTCATGATCCTCCCAAGACCGGGAATATACTAGGATGTCATCAATAAACACAATGACGAAGGAATCAAGATAAGGCGGGAACACACTGTGCATCAAATGCATAAAGGTTGTTGGGGCATTGGTCAATCCAAATGACATGACAAGAAACTAATAGTGACCATATCTGGTCCTGAAGGCAGTCTTGGGGATGTCCGACTCCCGAATCTTCAACTGATGATAGTCAGAACGCAAGTCAATCTTGGAAAATACCCTGGCACCCTGTAAATGATCAAATAAATCATTGATGTGAGGCAAAGGATACATGTTCTTCACTATAACCTTGTTCAACTGTCGATAATCAATACACATACGCATAGAACCATCCTTTTTCTTTACAAATAAGACCAGAGCACCCCAAGGTGATACACTGGGCTTGATGAAACCCTTATTAAGAAACTCCTGCAACTATTTCTTCAACTCCTTCAACTCAGGAAGAGCCATACTGTAAGGATGAATAGAAATGGGTTGCGTGTCCGACAACAAATCAATGCCGGAATCAATGTCTCTATCGGGAGGCATACCCGGAATATCATCTGGAAATACATCAGGGAAGACCCACACTATTGGGACTGACTCAATTGTATAGGTATCAACACTGACATCTCTCACATAGGACAAATACACATCACACCCCTTCTCCACCATCCGCTGAGCCTTAAGAAATGAAATGACCATGCGAGGAGTATACTCTAAAGTACCTCTCCACTCTAATCTCAGTAAGCCTGGCATAGCCAATGTCACAGTCTTAGTGTGACAATCAAGAATATCATAATGGGTCGACAACCAGTCTATGCCTAAGATAACATCGAAATCTACTATACTGAGTAATAACAAATGAGCCTGGTCTCGAAACCACTAAGAACAATCAAACACGACCAATATACACGGTCCATAACTAGAGAATCTCCCACAGGAGTAGATACATAAACAGGGGAACTCAAAGAATACCGAGATATCCCCAAATGTGAAGCAAAATAAGAAGAGACATAAGAATACGTAGAGCCTAGGTCAAATAATACTGATGCATCCCTCTGACAGACTGGGACGATACCTGTGATAACTGAATCTGAAACGATAACCTCTAAACGGGCTGGAAGAGCGTAGTACCTGGCCTGGCCTGGCCTCCCCCTCTAGGGAGACCTCGACCTCCCCGACCTCTACCTCGAGCTGACTGAGGAGGTGGAGCGGTAGCTGGGGCTGGAAGAATAGCCGTAGGACTAGGTGGAGCACGTGGAGGATGATAAGTCTGTGGAGGTGCACCCCTCCTGGCTCTAGGGCAATCTCTAACCATGTGACGAGTGTCACCACACTCAAAACAATCCCTCGGAGGATGCTGCGACTGAGATTGACTCGGAACTGGCCTACTGGACTGGCCGGTAATAGCACCTTGAGCAGGAGGCATACTGGATACTGTCGGTGCATAATAGGGCTCCTGAGGTGTGGGAGGAGCTGGAACACCACTGGCCGCTGGAAGAGCTGAATGAACATGGCGACTCACAAAACCCCTATAATTAGCGTGCTGCTGGTGCACGAGTTCCTGAATAATGACCAGTCTCTCGAGACCTCTTGGACTCTCTCTCCTCTCTGTCCCGGGAAAACATGCCCTCCACTCTCTTGGTAATGCTCACTTCCTGCTGATAAGTGATGTCCATCTCCAACTCCCTGGCATACTGGTCCAGATACTGGGATGGAGTCCCTCAATGAAGAAATGAACCCCCTCTCCGACTGTAGCAACCAAAGTTGGTGCACGCCGAGCTAACTCACTGAAACGGACTGCATACTCCAACATAGTCATAGCACCCTGGCGCAAATGCTCAAACTCTGCGCGCCAAGCATCCCTGAGGCTCTGAGGAACAT
Organism: Nicotiana knightiana; assembly: GCA_005239525.1. Taxonomy (NCBI): domain Eukaryota; kingdom Viridiplantae; phylum Streptophyta; class Magnoliopsida; order Solanales; family Solanaceae; genus Nicotiana; species Nicotiana knightiana. The sequence continues at coordinate 14,086 of ML412902.1, read as the reverse complement.
ACTCATGCAAGAACCTATCTGAAAATTGAGTCCAAGTGAGTGAGGCTACCTCGTCCGGACTACTCAGCTCATAAGCACGCCACCACTGATATGTTGCTCCCCTCAGCTGGAAAGAGGTAAACGAAACCCCACTTGTCTCCAAAATGCCCATAGTGCGGAGAATACGATGACACTCCTGAAGAAAACCCAGAGAGTCATCTGAAGCTAGTCCACTGAACGTAGGTGGGTGGTACTTCTTGTACCTCTCAAGTCTGAGTTGCTCTGCCTCAGAAGCAGCTACCCTGATCTCATGCAGAACTGGAGCCACTGGAGGCATAGAAATAAACTCTGGGCCTGATCCACCTGGACCCTATCCTCAGGAGTGCGGGCTGCAGGAGTTTGTGTCCCTCCTCGGGCCTGAGATGTAGCGGGAGTTATCGGAAGTATTCCAGCCTGAGATAGAGTGGTGAACATGCTCATGAACTAAGCTAAAGTCTCCTGGAAGGCTGGAGCAGTAATAGGGATCTCCGATGTCGGCCCTCCAGCTGGAGCTGCTATGGGCTCCTCTGGCACAACTCTCGTAGGTGCTCGGGCTGCACCGCGTGGTCGTCCTCTACCGTGACCCTGGATTCAGGTGGCTCTGGCAGGGGGCTCGGTTGCCTGATCGTCGGTCTTCCCAGTACGGGTCCTCACCATCTGTGACAAAAAATAGAATAGGAGTTTAGACTTTTGATGTCAATAACTTGCACGACAAGGAAATCAAAGAAATATGATTATTCTTAACAGTTACATAGCCTCCCGAAGATAAGTATGGACATCTCCACATCGATCCGCGAGACTCTAGCAAACCGGCTTGTGACTCGCGACTCCTATGAACCTAGACGCTCTGATACCAACTTGTCACGACCCGATTTGACCCTCCGAAAGGTGTCGTGACGGCACCTAGTCTTTACGACTAGGTAAGCCTAATATTATGAAAAATGTAAAGAAAACACAACATTTAAAAGATAAAACAACATATTGTGAATAACCAAAAATAATGCCACTCGGCATATACAAAAGATAGTTTCCCGAGACCCGGAATATCGCTAAGTCACAAGCTTCTCTAATATATTGTAGCTTTATACAAAAGTCTGAAGATACATAAGAAGACTCTAGACGAGGGAGTAGAAGGGGACTATGAGGATTTTGCAGACGCGGGCAGAAGTACCTTAAAGTCTCCTAGAAATCAGCAAAACATACTATCCTCGAGGCTGTTAGCTCATACCTGGATCTAAACACGAAAAAATGTGCAGGAAAGGACATGAGTACACCACAATGATACCCAGTAAGTACCAAGCCTAACCTAGGTCAAGTAGTGACGAGCTCATGTCAAGGTCCTACCGGAGTAAATATAATCAAATTAAACAGTAAAAGATATAAGTAAATTTTTGGTAAAACAGTTAAATAAATTCTCAATATTTAAATGTTAAAGGAGCCCTCGGCTCGGAACAAGGTAAAACACTGTAGTAAAAAATCCCGGGGATATCGTCCCGTAGTTCCAAATGATTATGCAGTATGGGTGGATCTCCCGGAATATGTCCGTAGTCCCAAAAATAAATATGCAGTGTGGAGGATCTCCCGGAATACGTCTGTAGTCCCAAAATAAAGATGCAATACAGGGGGATCTCCCGGAATACGTCTGTAGCCCCAATTTAAATATGCAATGCAAGACAAAATGACAGGTATGGCATCGATTTATACAGTTTAAACTAAACACGGGTAAGGAAAATAAGGACTTAACTAAGCATGGCGCAAAGAAGATCAAATAGGTAATTAAACACCTAAGCATGCTTCCCTAATCTAAGCTAAACAATTAACATATTAGTGCAATTTGATAAGGAAAATAGTTTATGACTTAGAAAGGGGAAAGCGGGATTTTTGCAATACTAGCCCATGTACGTACTCGTCACCTCACATACACGGTACCCATACATCAATTAACATCAAACATCCTAAGGGGAAGTCCCCAACACAATGTTAGGCAAGCCACTTACCTCAACCGCTCAAATCAACTCGATATCACATTTTTGCCACTAGTATCCGACTCCAAATGGCCCGAATCTATCCAAATAAATTTCATAAAGTAAATATATCTACAAGTAACTCATTTAGTTGATTAATTCGAAACTAAAGCGCAAAATTAGGAAAAACCGCCAAAAAAGTCTCCCCGGACCCACGTCTCGGAATCGGGTAAAATTTACAAATTTCGAACAACAATTTACTCACGAGTCTAACCATACCAAAATTACACAAATCCGATATCGAATTCTCGATCAAAATCCCAATTTTCGGGCTAGGAACTTTTTCCCAATTTTTCACCCCAAATCCGAAATTAGATGATAAAATTAAGCATAGATTAGCGGGAATTAATTAAAACTAAGTAAGAATCACTTACCCCAAACAGCCACGTGAAATTCCCTCCAAAGATCGCCTAATCCCGAGCTCTCAAGTCCAAATGGTGAAAAATGACATAAACCCTCGATTTTGAACATTTTAAATCTGCCCAGGCATTCCTTAATCGCGATCTGAAGAAAAACTTCGCTGCCTCATGGTTTTATACTTTACGCGATCGTTTCACACCTCACGTGAACGTGATGCAGTGGTTCCTCAGACTTACACGATCGCGATTGAACCCACGCGATCGCGAAGAGCAACGCCCAACTCCCTTTGCCGCCTTATTTCTTCTTTGTGAACGCGGCCTGGCCCACGCGTTCGCAATGCACAACCTGACTGACCTATGCGATTGCGTCCCATTCTCTGCGATCGCAAAAATTTAACCCAGTTGGCCTCCTATTTACCCTACGCGATCGCGATCCTCCTCCTGCGATCGCGATGAAGAACGCACCAACTGCAGAACACCAGCAAACCAGCCAACTCCTTAAGTCCAAAAATGACCCGTTGAGTATCTGAAACACACCTGAGGCCCCCGAGACCTCAACCAATCCTACTGACCAATCCTATAACACCATACGAACTTAGTCGAGCCTTCAAACCGCCTCGAACAACACCAAAAATATGAATTAAGCACGGAGTCAAGCCTAAGAACTTAGAATTCTCTAAATTCTACAGACGATGCTGAAACACATCAAACTTATTCCGAATGACCTCAAATTTGACACACAAGTCACAAATGACACTACGAACCTACAACCACTCTTGGAATTCCTTTCCGAGCTTGATATAGAAATTTCCCCTATCGGCCAAAATCGTAAAAAATCTAACTTTCGCCAATTTAAGCCTAAATCTACTACAGACCTCCAAAACACATTCTGGACGCGCTCCTAACCCCAAAATCACTCAACGGAGCTAACGGAGTCGACGGAGTTCCATTCCGGACCCGTCTTCACACAGTTCTGACTACAATCCAAATTCTAAGGCTTAAACTCACATTTATGGACTAAGTGTCCCAGAACTCTCCGAATTCTATAACCAATCACTCCGACAAGTCCCAATAGCAGAAACAAACATGGGGAAAGTAGTTATTAGGGGATCGGGGCACTAACTCTCAAAAGGACCGGCATGGTCGTTACATTCTCCCCCTCTTAAGAAAATTATTCGTCCTCGAACGAGAAATGAGACATACCTGAAGCTGGGAAAAGATGAGGGTACTAGATTGGCTTATCCTGATCGGTCTCCCAAGTCGCCTCCTCGACTGGCTGGCCCCTCCACTGGACCTTCACTGAAGCAATATTCTTCGACCTGAGCTTCCGGACCTGCCTGTCCAAAATGGCTACTGGCTCCTCAACATAAGATAGATCCTTGTCCAACTGGACTGATCTGAAATCCAATACATGAGTTGGATAACCGTGATACTTCCGGGTCATAGACACATGGAATACTCGATGAACTCCTACTAGGCTGGGAGGCAAGGCAAGCTCATAAGAAACCTCCCCAACGCGCCGCAATGTCTCAAATGGACCAATAAACCTCGGGCTCAGCTTGACCTTTTTCCCGAACCTCATGACGCCCTTCATAGGCGATACCCGAAGCAAGACCAACTCTCCATCGATAATTCCAAATCACGAACCTTCCGGTCCGCATAACTCTTCTGTCTGGACTGGACTGTGCGAAGTCTATCCTGAGTCACCTTCACATTATCCAGGGAATCCTGGACTAAATCTGTACCCAAAAAATGACTTATCATGATGAAAGTAGTTATTAGGGGATCGGGGCACTAACTCTCAAAATGAACGGTTAGGTCGTTACAAACGCCCACCACGAGTATACGAGTAAAAAACTGGCCGACAACAACTCTAAATCCCTCCCTACAGCAGCGGGCAAACTGAGGAGATCCACACAAACCATACCGTAGTGCAAATAATAGACAAACGACTCAGAATGAACATGCTACATTAAGAAAATCTCCATATGCAAGGGACTGTACGGGAAACTCGAAGACGTCCCAACACAAGTAGAACGTGGGTACCAAGATCTCGCCTATATGTTCGCCACAAATATGAAACACCTACTCACCCGGCCATATACGTTGTCAGATATGAACCTGTAAGCAACGAATTCACCGCCTGCCCCGTCGACGGCCTCTCCAAGACGAGCGATGAAGGGACTATATAAACCGGGACTCACCCTGATGTATGCATAAACCAACGCATGAAACTCCAATAAAAGGCAAGGTATCACGCGATACTCTTATGCAACTCCACGAGTCGCCAAAGTAAAACTCGACCTCGCTCGAGTCGCCAATAAAACTCGACCTCACTCGAGTCACCAAAGTAAAACTAGACCTCGCTCGAGTCGCCAAAGTAAAACTCAACCTCGCTCGAATTGTCAAAGTTAAAATCGACCTCGCTCGAGTTGCCAAAGTTAAACTCGACCTCGCTCGAGTCATGAAATTTAAACTCGACCTCGCTCGAGTCACGCGATACTCTTATGCAACTCCACGAGTCGCCAAAGTAAAACTCGACCTCTATCGAGTCGCCAAAGTAAAACTCGACCTCACTCGAGTCACCAAAGTAAAACTAGACCTCGCTCGAGTCGCCAAAGTAAAACTCAACCTCGCTCGAATTGTCAAAGTTAAAATCGACCTCGCTCGAGTTGCCAAAGTTAAACTCGACCTCGCTCGAGTCATGAAATTTAAACTCGACCTTGCTCGAGTCGCCAGAGTTAAACTCGATCTCGCTCGAATCATTTACATTCGACCTTGCTCGGATCATTTACATTTAACCTCGCTCGAATCATTTATATTCGACCTTGCTCGAATCATTTACATTCGACCTCGCTCGAATCGTTTACATTCGACCTCACTTTTATTTCTAACATTCGACTTCGCTCGAATTATTCCAACAGTCAACTTTGATTGGATTATTTTTTGACATTCGATCTCGCTCGAATTATGTTCAACACTCGACTCCGCTCGAATTATTTTTAACGATTCGATCTCGCTCGAGTTAAGTAAAGTCGACTTCGTTCTAGTCAAATAAATTTGACCCTGTTCAAATCAAGTCGATTCGAACTCGCTCAAATAAAGTAAAGCTACTCCACTCGAGTAAAGCGAACATGAATCATGCCAAATTCCCGAATCAAAAACAAGGACTCATCGCAAAAGGGTCCGAAAACCCACTCCAAAAAAAAGAGCTAGAGACGTACGGTCGAAAATAAAGTGAATTTTATTAAAATACTTGCATACGACGTCTCGCAAGGGTCCCAAAAAGGCGTCCAAAAAACAGCGTTACAACGAAAAATAACACCAAGGAAAGAACAAAAAAAAGGGGGGGAACAAGTACTAAAAAACCACAAATCTCATTTTACCGCATCCCCGATGTCATCCCCATTAACACTTCCACCATCAGAGAGCCCATCTTCAACTTCGGAACCACCGTCTGCCTCTGGCTTCGCGGGATCATAACCACAAGCAAGTTGAGCCCCGCGTGCCTTCGCGTGAGCATCCTCAAAAGGCGCCTGATGGGCACTCCCCGCCAACCACAAATCCTTGTAAAGTTTTTGCTGGGCTTCGGCGTGGACCCACATTTCATACAGGTGACGAGGAACGGCAGCAGGGGCAATATCTTGAGGCTCTTGAGCCAACAACTAGGCTTTCTCGGCCTCCAAGGCCGCCACTTTGTCACCCAAACTCGAGGCATCCCGCTCGAGCTCGTCAATCCGCTCTTTGAGCCTTGCCTCCTTCATCGTGGCCGTATCCCTCTCCGCCTCTCGTTCGAATCTGAGGATGCACACGGTATCTTCCAGCACCGCTACCCTCACCACAACCGCAACCCGGGCACTTCAGCCCTCTCCAACTCCACCACCTTCTTTTCCAAATAGGCCACCTTTCGGTCCATTCCTCGCTCAGATCAGCAACTCTGGCGGCATTCTGCTAAAGCTCGGCTCGTAAATATGACACCGTCGCTTGAAGGTCCTTGCACTCGGCCGTGACATCATTGCCCACCTCGAGCTCCTCGTCTTTAACTCTAATCAATTACTCGAGCTCGCTACATCTACAGGTAGACCGCATCAGGTCCTCATCCTTTTTCTCCAGTTCCTCCTTAAGGGGTCAAATGTCACCACAAGACCTAAGCCGCATGTGCATCTCTCGGCACTTGTTGCGATACCAGTGGTACTTAGTGGCCATCTTCAAAAAGATTTTGGCCCGCATCTCGGCCCGACGAGAGCTTTCAATCTCCAATATGTAAGTCTAAAAGCATAAAGAAAAAGGAGAGAGTCGGCAAAAAAGGAAGATACAAAAGCAAAGGAAGTAAAATCAAGGAACTCACCCGTAACGCCATTCTAGCCACGCCGCGTGACAAGCTAGAGTCGTTTATCTCCCGAAGAGACCTGCTTTCAACGGCGGAACTTAAGAGGTCGAATTGCTCCACCAAATCCACCGTATTATCCAAAAGATTATATTATGACGGGATCTCGAGCACACGGGAAGGACTGTCGGCCATCACCTCTACCCTGGTAAAACCCTCTTCAAACAACCGCATATCTTCAGGATCGATTTACGATTCGAACTCGTAATCATCCACCACTACGCCCTTCAATATCTCATCGACTAAAGAGTAGATGCGAGCCTGCTGAGACGAGGAAGGTCCACTCTGAACAACGGCGGCAGCCGCCGAACCCTGTCGCAGCGCCATCACAGCCTCCTTCGTCCTTGGCTCAGATAACACCTTCGCTCCCTTGGCGACCCCTCTCACATTTTCAGACACCGCCCTTACGGGATCAACCCTCAAGGGTACATCAATCAAAGGCGTCTCTTCCGATGCTATCCTCCGCCTCTTCGATTGGGTCTCTTCGACCACGTCATGAGCGGATTCGCCAACCGAGGGAACCGTGGGAGCCAGAGAGTCTGAGCGAGGAACAATCTCAGTACGACCAGATCCGGATGCCGACTCGACCGGCGCAGTGATTTGTTTCCGAGCACCCTCATCAACAGCCACCTGAAGTGCAGACCTAGTACAGGAGGCCGACTGGCGGAAGGCAAGAGTAGGGGCCCTCGCCCTTCTCGCCCCTCTCCGACATGTCAAAAACGACACACGACTCTATATAAGCACTAAGCATAGATAAACGCAAGGCAAAAGATGAACGACTATGGCCAAGATAAGGCGACTCACTGACAGAAGGTTTACGCCCAAATCTCTCATGGAAACGCGTCCACTCGCGAATTCCCACCGTGTGAGGTAGAATCGAAGCCACCCATTCAAGGATGTCCCTAACTAGCGGAGGAGGCAACCTCTCAGTTGCAGCAAAAATGGAGCAAACGAACAACAAACACCAATCAGTCAGTGAAATCACGAGATACGGATAACCAATCAACGTAGTAAAAAACGAAAGGCGAAGGAAGACTCACGGGCAAAATTCCACGTCTCAGGAAACTCAACGGAATTAGACACCAAATGTTCCGTGCGGATGTAGAAGAAACTCTCCCAAAAATGATAATTAGTCTTATCGTCCATTCCAACCACCAGGCTCTTAGTACCCCGATGGCGGAGGTGCAACGTAGTGCCCCTTTGAAAGCTGGGGACGATGAGATGCATCATATGTAGACGGGAAACGCCATGGCCAGCCAGGTGCACGTACTTGTTGAGCATCAAAAAGAGTTTGTATATTTAGGGGGTGAGCTGGGCCGAGCATACCTCATAGAAACGACATAATTCTGTTGCCAATGAGGGAAAAGGGAACGTATATCCAATAATGAAAGGGCACACGTGCAAAGTGCAGTACCCTAGGCGATGCAAGTGAACTATGTCACCTTCCGCCGGGACAAGTTCTATATGTTCGGTAATCCTCCACTTGATTTTGAATGCAGCACGAGTGCCGCAACATCCATTATAGAGAGCACCGGTGCAGGCTCCTCTTCATCAGCGTGGTTAAAGACATTTTGTGGCTTCCCCGGGCGAGGCACCACCTCATCTACCGTCGGAAAACTCTCGTCTTCCGTTAAACTCACTCCCTCGTCGAGGGAAGGAGTGATATTTTCTGGCACCGGTGCATTAACAATCGGGTTAGGATTAGAAAAACTACTAGCCATTTCGAATAAATGCAGAGATTGGGATGTAGAGAAAGAGATACGACAGTCACAGAGGATGCTTGCGTTTTAAGAAGTACGAACAAGGGAGAAAGAGAAAGTACTTTCAGCGGTTTTCCTGAAAACGATTCGAGTAATACTATACCCGAATGAAAGTCCCATATTTATAAAGATAGAAGCGTCGGTTTAAAGAAATGAACCGCCGCCTTTTTCAAAAAGTAATGGGAGGGGAACAAGAAACGATGCGACACTCAACAAACGTGCGCCATAATGACACCTAACGAATTTAATGTCATTCCAACTGACACGCTGGTCTGGCAACTCACCCAGAACGTCACATCACTAGCCCTCAAGGAAATGCTCACTACTCGACCAAATCGATCAAATTTCGGTGCCAATATTGACAAAGTCCGTCTATCGTGCTCGCCTAAGGCCGACCACCATAGGCCGAGAGACTAACTGTATGGGTCGAAATCCAGCCACATGAGAACGACCTCAATATTCGATGGTAAGAAAGTGGTTAAGCCATGATTATGTATACGAAAGGCCGTAATGATGCATTCCACGACCATGGCCGAGGTTGATTCACTAGAAGGCCTTTGTGATGCAGTGCATACTGCGGCGCCAGGGAAGTCGACCTAAAGTATTAATGAACAATCACTGTATACAGGTTAAAAACTGCTGGATAAATAGAAAGGGCTAGTATATATACAGAGGGGATTCGATGAAAGGGGGACTTCCTCCATCACTCTCCCGGTAGAAGAGAAGGAAAAAGGCCTTTTGTAGAATAAGGTTGAAATTCACGCTACTGATTTTCTTGGTAATAAAGGTCATGGAATCAACAAGACAGAGTTGATAGTCATTAATGGTGATCCTTCCGATCTCTCCTCTTTACTCCATGTCATATAATAACGGTGTTATGAATGTGAGTTGTCCAAGTATGTTCAATCAGTCCCAATAAGCATAAAAATTCGATTTCATTTAATTTCTTTTGCTGAATATCCTTCACTCTAACGTTGATTAACCTTGGTCAGGATTTATCCTTTATCTTCTCAATTTATTAGCGTTTAGCAAAAAGTTTCGTACTTTTTGATCAAACATTCATAATTTGAACTTTAGTTTTTTTTAATAAAAATGACAAGATCGTGACTATCCATTACAACATTCCTGATTCGTGTCGATTAAGTTTAGAAGGGAAATACTTCCTACTAACAATTCGAACCCTAAAAATCCTGATGGTCCTTCAAAATTTCAACTTCATATGATTGTTTTCAAGTCATCTTCCTCTCAAAATTAACTTCATAATTGTTTCTCCGCTTTTTACAACCTAACTTTACAGGTTCAACGATATATATATATAATTCTTGCAACTTATTTCCCATTACAGATCACGTCAGTTGCTGTGCCAGCCGATGGAGAGCGTTAAAAATAGCTTTAATCAAGAGAAAAAGATATTTATGTTTTCCTTTATGGTTGGAGATGAGGAGATCTAAAGCTAATTTTACTACTTTTACGGAAGCAGAAATCATAACTTGAGCTGTTGAGCAAAAGTACGACTGTGCCTTCTACCTATTTAATTTTTTATCTTTAATTTGACTTTAAATTTTATTAGACAAGACCAATATATACTATAAGAAGAATGCATCTACATTCTACATCTATGTTGACTACTTCTTCGTATAAACTCTTCCGATCCGTTTCCCCCAAAACAATTGATTTTCAAGATCAACTATAATTAGTCAATGAATGAAACTTAATTTACACAAACAAGAAATAGAAAATTAAGTAGTTACTCCATCCTCTCCAAATTAAGTGTGGGTGTTTGACTCTGAGTTTAAGAAAGACATGAATTTTTTTGAAATTTACGGTCTAAAATAAGTGATAGATATTTAAGTGATTATAAATTATTCTCGCCGGCCAATTTTAAGTGATTTTTTGACTCTTTTTACACATATTAAGAAATTCACCTTTTAATATTAATTAACAATGAAATTGACCATATTAACCTTAAGTTGCTCATTATAAATATAACAAACTACTCCTATGTTCTATACGCCAAGGGCAATTTTGGAAAGAAAAAGTTAATTCTTTCTTGATATCTGAATAAAATCAAAGTATTACTCCAAGGGCAATTTTGGAAAGGAAAAATTAATTATTTCTTGATATCTAAAAAAGTAAAATATTGTGTACCACAAAAAAATCAATTAAAGTGGATCAGGGGAGTGTCTTATTAAGGGTTAAGTGAGAAGTTTAAAGTTTGAAATGGTTCCAAATAAGGAAGTATGATACTCCCCACAAATTATCTGTCGTATTTCTCTTTTACACACCCTTAAGAAATACTCCCTCCGTTTCATATTAATAGTCATTATTACTAAAAATAGTTGCCTCAAATTATTTGTCATTTTAGAAGTTCAAGACAATTTTTTTTTTCTTTTTTACCCTTAATAATAATTGTTTTGAAGATGGAGATAACACATGAATAAAATAAATATTCAATGAAGAGAGATTATATTTATAACATAAATAAGAGTAGAATAGTCCAATCTCTTTTCTAATTAATATTTCTTTAGGGGCGTGTAAAAGAGAAATACGACACATAACATGAGACAGAGAGAGTATTAATTAGGAGGAATGTTGAACTATTTTACCCTTAGTTATGTTTTAAAATATAATCTCGCTTCATTGAATATTTATTTTATTTATGTGCTATTTTCATCTTCAAAAATAATTATTATTAATGGTAAAATGAGAAAAGAAATATCATCTTCTATTTTGGGTGTAGGGATGGAGAGGTTGAGATAGACTATTTTATTAATAATGTTAATAGAAAAAAGCAAAAGACAAAAAATGATAGGGAAACAAGTTTAAAATGGCTATAGTGAAAGACAGACAGATTTGCAATAATTGAAAAGGAAGTATAGGGGTTAAAAAAGGCTGGGGTCCAAACTCCGAGCCAAAGAGAAGAAGAGATTCCATAGGGAGAGTGGGAATTTTCGATAATAACGTGGAATTGTCGGCTATTTGTATTTGTAGCAAGTAGAATCGTTTCGCCGCATATGAAACGGCGGTGCTCTCCTGCGTCCCATTAATGCTTGGGTCCCACTCCCCAACCCCAAACAAGATTCCCTCTACACAAATTCTCTCCTTTTGTCCCTTTTTCTTTCACATTCCTCTATTGTGTTCGGGACGATCCGAAAAATTCAATTAAATCGATCAAAAAACTCGATAAATTTTAAATTTGATTTAATTTTAATTTTAAATTTTAAAAATCGATCAAATTTAATTTAATTTTGATTTCAATAAAAAGATAACCGAAAAAATCGAACCAAATCGACTATAAAAATAGTTATTTAAATTTATTATTATACCTATATATATATATATATATAACATTTCTAAAATTTTATGGTATATATTAGTCATTTATATTTTTAGTCTAGTTCGTTGCTATTAAATAATATAATTCTTTACCTTTACATTCTAGTTTGATTGGTAATTTTCTTTCGCTAAGTATAAAAAAAAATATTTCATGCTAAAAATAAATTAATTTTTAATTGAGTACTTAAATTATTCATCACTATTGATGATAGGCTATAATTGCATATTTTAGTCACTTGTTACACTCTAATTTATCGCACTTTAATTGAGTTTGAGCTTTAATCGCTAGTGTTTTGCACTAATTGTGTATTTTATGCCTTGTAAGAGTGATTTCGAGCTATGTAGATGTTATGGAATGCATTCAAGTGATTTGGAGCTTTGAAGTCTGATTAAAAGCCAAACGAATTAATCCGGGATTGTATTCGAGGGTCAAATTTGATAGTTAAGAACAAACGAAGACTCGAGTAGGCATATTGCGCACTGTCTAGTAAAATAGACATAACTCTTCGCTCCGAATTTCATTTGAGCTATATATTATATGGCTTGAAATCTAACTCAAAGGGATACAACTTTCATGTTTTACGTTTTTTCAAATTTCAAACGGAATAGGGTGAAAAACGCGGTCCAAACCGCGACCGCGGACCTGCACGCTAACTGAGGCAGTGCACTAGGAAAATGCTGCGCCCGGACAGCGATCGCGATCGTCCAGACCTGAAAAATTATCCTTTTTCGCGTAGGAGAAGGTATAATTATTTGGGCCCGACTCTACTTTGTATATATACATGGAAAAACGGTATTTTGAGGAGGTTGGACTAATTTAAGACACAGATTCGATCTAAAGAGGCAGAGACACAATAGGAGCAAGGCGGGAAATTCTTCTACGAATTTTTCCTTCCTCTTCCTATTTTTCATTGTTGGTTATGACTTTTAGTATTGTATTTGTACATACTTTTATGAATAGCTAATTTGTTATCTAGGGTTTTGATGAAACCTTTTGTAGGATAAATTCTTGTTATGTTTTTATATAATTGAGCCGTTGGATTTTTCTACTTGTTCAACTACATTTACATTGTAGTTGGTTGAAGAGATCTCAATCGATTGTGCCTATTTAGTGTGTATTACTCGGGAAAGAGTGCATATTTAGGTAGTTGTTGAACAACATCACTCCCGACGTATATGATGGATCAATAACGAAGGGTTTAAAGGTGGGGATTAGAGATAATGAAACCTTGGGCGCGATCTAAGTTACTTAATGTCAGCTAACGTAATTCGGGAGACTATGTCTAGTAAATTGTGGTAGTTAATCGGGAGAGAATTACAACACGCTGAGCGCTCATGATCGGTAGAGAATACTTAAGCGAAATTATAGAAGACGTAGCGAGAAGAATTCCGACAATTGAAAAAATCATAACTCTAGACCTCCTTAATCTTTTTTCAAACCCGTAGTATTTTTAGTGTTAATTTACTATTTTAATTTGTTAATTAGTTAGTTAACCACAAGAATCTTAATATCTATAAGTTAGGAATTCAAGCTTGTATTCTTGGTGATAGTGAACAACTGTAGCTAAGTTAAGGTTCTTTGTGGGATTCGACTCCGGATTTATAAACCGGATTATATTTGTAACGACCGCTTAGTTCTTTTTATAAGGCATAGTTGGGTGTGATCACTATTTTATTCAATTATCATCAATATATCTTGGTAAATGATAAATTTCTCAAAGAACAATTGATTTTGATAGTGTTATGTTGAAATTGTAGTCGTCGGAATATACGTTTGGTAGTATATGTCCCATATTTAAGAAAAATATCGATAAATAACCGAAAAAATCGAAAAACCGACAAAAACCGAATCAATAAAAAACCGACTTTATTGGTTTGGATTGGTTCCAATATTTGAAAAATCGACTTACTTGATTTGGTTTCTTTTTTGGGAAAAATCGACCTAAACCGACCCATGAACACCCCTACCTCTATCTCTGAAAAAAACATTCCATTTAGGGTGTGTTTGGTACGAAGTCGAAAAATGTTTTTCAATTTTTCAAGTTTGGTTGTCTTAAATATTTTTTAAAATATTTTTTCATAAAATTATTTTTTTTAATTGAAGGAAAATATTTTCTTGTCATGAGAGGGAAAATATTTTTTCAAAACTCCTCTTAACCTTCCCACCCCATTCCCCACCAACCCACCCCACCAACCCACCCA